>CM070494.1:25902901-26037864 GCA_036324585.1 Champsocephalus esox | reverse complement strand
ACTAAAGTGAAAACCTATTTTTTGTTTTACATCTGAAAAAGAGTCCAATTTTCATATAAGTTATTTAAAATATGGGGACGTTATTTTATTGTGTGAAATATGTGGTGCTTGAAACATGTAGGTATTTTTAATTTATAGAAGAAAATGGTTTCCTGAAAGAGTTATTTGGAGTAGCCATGTTACAGTGGGTGGAAACAATGTTTAGGGATAGACATTAATTGGGTTTAGATGGCATTTAACATCTAAGACAGATAGTAAGATTATGAAAATGGAGTAGAAAGGATTGGATATATTTTTCCTCAGTGTGTTAGAATTAGCTATCGGTAATGCGTCCCGAGATCTCTCTCTCTCTCTCTGCCTGTCAGACTGCTACGACCCCATCTTCAAACAAATGACCTCACCACAGGAGACTCCTCCTCCCCTCCTCCATCGAACAGACAGAGAACCCGAGCTGAACCAACAACGACCTGAGGCATCCAGAACCAGCTCCGCCTGAGGCATCCAGAACCAAACCAACATGCTGACAAAGAGGCAAACTCATCTGTTCCTAAATCAGGACACGAAGTTGCAAACTGAGCCACGAGATTTGGCACAAAAGCAGAGTGTGGGACATGAGAGCGGAATACGCCCTCCATGCAACAGCGTAGAGACTGAAAAGGAGGAGATGAAATGCAAAGCAGTTGGGCCACTGAAAAGAGTTACAGCGAGAGGATCCAAGAGCGGATGGACTGAGAAGACAGGACGGAGGAGAGGACAGGACGGAGGAGTTGGCACGGGCCAGAGGAGTTGGCACGGGCCAGCAGAACCTGAGGGGGTCGTGGTTTGACGACCAGAGGGGCAGAGAAGGAACACAGGAGTGAGTGAGTTTACACATAAACACACTTATTAGAAAATAATCCTAAAAACACACTGAGGGTAGAACATATTATTCAATCTTTTCATCATATAAACAAATTATTCTTTTAGAGATTCTTATTCATGTGAGAATTTGGGGAAGATTTAATTTGTTACAATATAGAAAGCAGACAAATCTTTATTGAATGGAAAATGTTAAAGGTCGAGCTAGAACCAAGCCAAAGAAGGTATTCCAATCTAGAGTATTGATGTCTCCATTGTAGCATGGATATTACCATAGGAGAACTGTTAAGGTGGAAACAACATTTGTTTGTCGAACCAGATGTAGAGTTTTAAAAAGACACCAGGCAAAGAGCGATTGCAAATTTTAATTTTGAAAAACTAGTATAATTGGGAGTACTACATACGGGGCCTTGGATCACTCATTTTAATGGTGCATATTTTCAACAACAAATATCGTTCAGGGAGAAGGGGTTGCTCAACCCACCCTGCAGATGTTTTAAATCTTACTTGCCCTCTTCAGAGGGATGCACGGCACCAGAGTATGAGTTTTAAAAGACAAGTGCCACCACCTCCTAATGCTCATCCTTTTAATCAGTGATGACCTGACATTTAGAGACGTTATTTAAAAGGAGAAACATATCTGCCATGAGTGAACATTCCTGAATTGAACTACAAACCATTAAAGATCACATGCTCGGGCACCCAAGGTTCCACACACTGATAGCATGGATATTTAAGTAGACCAGAAGTGAAAATAAATTAGTATAATGCGTTAGTGATATTCCACCGGTTTTTCACACCATTTCAGGGACCTTATCACTGCATTGATCGATCACGACGGCATGAGAACATATTACTTTCATACCTTAAATGATATGAAAGGAGGGAGGGTACATTTCTCAGGAGGAGACAGTTACAAATGCTAGCAGAACAAGACGACCCATATAAAGATATTGATGAGATTGTTCAATGAATGTCCAGCTGATGTGATACTTTAAATTATGAAATCATGTGAAGAAGTGAGCAAACTAAAATGCTAAAATGGAGTGAATCCATTTATTCCAAGATAGTTCATTTATTCTTTATTATTTTTCACTATTCTAATATGGTAGATCTCATGTTTCCAAATCATTGCTATTTTAAAATGGTTTGTTTCGTTTTCACTTTGTAAAAACAAGTGCCTTAACACTGAGCGTGGTGTGGGAAAGGTTTCTGTGAAAGGAGGGAGGAAGAAATGTTCTGATACCAAGCCATTGCTGCCATTTTGAAGAATGATATTTAATGTTAACACTAGAAGTTATGCAAAAGGGAACACTTTTATGTTTAAGCACAGTCAAAGTATTTTTTGTAAAGTTGAGGCTGTTGAACCATTCCATTTTGATTGTATGTTTTTAATATGAGTTATGTACTATGCAGAGTTCAGATGAAGAACTCATTGATTTCAGTATTATACACACCTTTTAGGTGTGTAAGGAGGGACTGTTAGAAATTAAAATCAATGTTTTATGGCATAATGTACCTTAAACATACCGTCAGTTTAAATGCTATTTTATTCTGGAAAAAACCGGAAGTTCTCAATACCAAGCTTTTATTCTGAAAATCCGTCACGACGACATCCGGGACTACCGCCCATTAGTATCATTAAAGTGGCTATTGACGCCGTTAACATGTGTTACATATAAAGTTATGAAAGAGATAAGGAGGAGAAAAGGCATGTGGAAGTAAGCAATGAATGTAAAATGTGGAAATCCTCTGTTTAACGCGATATCGGACACAGAGAACGAGGGGGGAAGTCCCCTGCGTCACTACAGCTCCCAGAGAGGAGGAGCGAACAGCCAGCAAGCGGGAAAGACGAATGCTTGTGAGCTCTCTTCTGCACGGCCATCACAGGGAGAGGAAGGCTGCAGCCTTTCTCCTCCAACTGAACAATATCCTGCTTGTAACATTACCGCGCTTTTTATTAATTAAAGTACCAATTTTGAACCTTCTCAGAGACTCCATTTAGACACACACGAAACACGAAAAGGAGAGTACAAGTCAAAGTAAAAACAAATAAATGGTGAATCGAGAAAAGCTGTCTTTTGGTTATTTATTTGAAGCTTCAAATACACGATACAATAAGGTAAATATGTCACAGGTCTGACAGAGTATGAAAAGTCTGCCAGAGAGTGAACAGAACAAATGAAAAAGCAGAGATTATATAGCAAAACAGTGGGAATATTATAACTCTCGTGTTCACACGCCAAGATTGTTTATGAGACACCTTCTGGCCTTGAGCTGGCCTTGAGCAGGTTTGATGTGACTGTGTATGAGTCTCCCAGTCTAAAACAGCTGTGGCCTTGCATAACCCATAAGAGAATATAACAGAGATAATGGTGAAAGCACAACAAGAGGAAATAAGAAGCATTTGGTTTAAGCATATTTGGGATATCAATACAAATTTCCACTACATTCTCCCCTTTTGATCATACTTGATCAATAGAAAAAACAAATGACAGGATAGACTGATATACTGTAACACATCAATGAATACAGTCCATCGCTGGTTTAAGTAAACACATCACAAATATATCATAGAAAACTGGCTGTTTTTGTGGAGGACAGACTCCAATATAATGTAAGCATAAGAGAAGAGGGTACGGATGATTATATTGTAGTGTCGGAATCAGACTCTTCTGATTCTAGCTGGTCTATCTCACTGTGGCGCAAAGGATTGTCGTGTAATGGAATAGCAGTATATGAAGAAGCACAACAAGAGGAAATAAGAAGCATTTGGTTTAAGCATATTTGGGATATCAATAACAATTTCCACTACAGGACTTACTTATCCTGGCCCTGAAACCAGTCATCTGGTTGAGTGTGGGTTGGGTCAGGGTGTGGTTCTTTGCACGGAGTCGGGCTAACGTCCACGCTAGCTGCTACATGCTTTGGATGTAGGTGATACTTTAGGCTTTGTTAGAAATTAAAATCAATGTTTTATGGCATAATGTACCTTAAACATACCGTCAGTTTAAATGCTATTTTATTCTGGAAAAACCCGGAAGTTCTCCATACTAAGCTTTTATTCTGAAAATCCGTCATGACGACATCCGGGACTACCGCCCTTTAGTATCATTAAAGGGGCTATTGACGCCGTTAACATGTATTACATATAATGTTATGAAAGAGATAAGGAGGAGAAAAGGCATGTGGAAGTAAGCAATGAATGTAAAATGTTGAAATCCTCTGTTTAACGCGATATCGGACACAGGAGAACGAGGGGGGAAGTCCCCTGCGTCACTACAGCTCCCAGAGAGGAGGAGCGAACAGCCAGCAAGCGGGAAAGACGAATGCTTGTGAGCTCTCTTCTGCACGGCCACCAAGGGAGAGGGAGCTGCAGCCTTACTCTCCTGTTCGGACAATATTCTGTTTGTGACATTATCACGCTTTTTATTAATTAAAGTACCAATTTGAACCTTCTCAGAGACTCCATTTAGTCTCCTTTTAAACTTCTGTCCTGGACGCTAGAATAATCACACACAGATAACAGCTTGATGTGCTGCGGTGATATGCATATTCTTTTTTGCATAATTTGCACACAACCGTGCTCTTGTCGACGCTTCCATCCGTCCGTTTTTTAAAACAAAATGTCCCATCCACGGGGCCGACCAAAGCGGTCTCATCAGCTTGTTCGTTCATGTTTGACTATTGTTCACCGTGGTTTGTTGTTGTTTGAAGTCCCATGCTGAAGTCATGAACGTTAGTTGGTGCTCCAGTATAATCGGTACGCCTGAAACTCATCCAGTGAGAAACGTTCCGCTGTGCAAAAATAAGTGCGATTAAAGTGCGATTAAAATGCGTTAATTTTTGTGTAATTAATTAATCTTAATTAACACGTTAAAGTCCCGGCCCCAGTGCTGGAATTGGGCCGGTACTCACCGGTACGCAGTACCGGCACTTCTGGTTCTGACCCATGGAGTACCGGCACTTCTTGCTCAGTACCGGCATGCTGGCGGTACTCATGCACCGTGCCAGTACTCAACACTCTCCCGCCGTTCTTATTATACATCCATATATATATATACAGCCGCCCGGTACTCAGTAGATGCGTCATGAGGTGCCGAACGGACATTCTCATCGCTCTAACCGCTGGAGTTTCACAGCGGCTGTCAGCTGTTTACTCCTGTCATTCAAACAGAACGTGCTGGAGAGGGGGCGGGGCTTATCTTCTCCATGTAAATACTGTGGTGGAAACGACGATGTCAAAATTAACCTATTTGACCGTGATTTAATAGTAATACACGTTTCAAAATAATAATAATAATAATAATAATAATAATAATGCCGAAGTAACAATATACTGAAAACTGTTAGTAAAACCATGTTTTAATGCTTTACAATTTACATACCTAGATGCACGTGTGTTGTGTTTATGCAGTGCAACTCCCACCCAGTGGGTGGCTATGTAGAGTGATAGAACAGAGCAGGCACGCCCCCGAGAGAAGGAAAGCAAGTCACGTCACAAATTAGCATTTCTTTTGCATGTGATGGGGCTTCAGTCATGCTAGGGAAGAGAACAGGCGTTGCTACCCAGTTGTGTAGTAAATTCCCAAGCCTGTTTGTGTGGCACTGCTCCAATCATCGTCTAGAGCTGGCAGTTGGGGATGTGGTCAAGGAGGTCTCAGGGCTCAATCATTTCCAGATCTTTTTTGACAAACTCTATTCCTTGTTCCATGCCTCCCCCAAAAATCAGAGGCAGTTAGCGCAGTGTGCGCAAGCAGTCGGACAGCGTCTCCTGGTGATAGGGCGTGTTTTGTCCATCCGCTGGGTGGCTTCAAGTGAAAGGAGCGTCAGAGCAGTCTGGGAAAACTACAGAGTGCTTCATGATCACTTCACAAATGCTGCAAACGACACGAGTAGGGATTCCAGAGACAGAGCAAAGTACAAGGGCCTGGATGATGTGCTCACATCTGCAACGTTTGTCAGCAATCTGGGACTGATGTACGATGCGCTCACAGAGCTCAGCGACCTCTCTCTGCAACTCCAAAAAAGAGAGATGACACTGCCTACAGCAGATAGGCTGCTAACTCGAGAAATACGAGTTTTTGAATCCATGGTCACCATGCCTGGCCCACACATGACTACAGTTCATACAGCTCTATCTGAGAAGTCCTTCAAGGGTGTTGCCCTGCCCCTGCGTGAGAATGGCAGGCTTGTACAGATTCATGCAGGTCAGTTTTTCCGCAGTATGGTAGAGAATCTGAGACACAGAATGACTTCCACAACCTCCTCTCATGTCAGCACAAGAGAAATCCCATGACATGGCCGGGAGGCCCGGGACAATCAGCTAATCCAGGACATGAAAGTTATCCATCCTGGAAGTTGGCCTGAAGAGGAGTTAGACGTACAGTATGGGGACGTAGAGGTGCTACATTTGTGCGAAGTGCTGAAAGTGGACAGAAGAGAGACTGTTCAGGGCTTTCGCGAATACAAGGAAACCATGGCATCCCGTACACCTGCTGCCATGGAGCCTCTACTGAAAGCAGTCCGAACCATCGCTGTCTCCACTAGTGAGTGTGAGCGGGCATTCAGCTCTATGAACGATATCCTTAGTGCAAAAAGGAATGCTCTCTCGGTCAGCCGACTGTCCAGTCTGGTTTTCATTAAATGTAATGGACCATCACTAGGACAGTTCAATCCGGAACAGTATGTGAGGTCCTGGCTGGCAAAGGGAAGGAGAAGTGCTGATGAAATAGCCTGTCCAGCTCCAGCCCCTGATACTGATGTCCCCAAGGCCTTCTGGAGCCTTTTCTAACAATGTGAAGTATATTGCAAAGCAGCTCACCCAGTGAGAAGACTTTTGGCATAATGTGCCGATTTGTACAGATCCTGGAGATAGAAGGACTTCAGACCAACCAGGGAGTTATCTGATTAGCTTGGTGTTCAATGTAACTCTTTACCATGGCTCAGACTTTGTTACTTGCAGTTACAGTTTCTCATTTTAGATTGTGCAATTTTTGCATTTGTTTTTACATGTTCTTTGTTCATGCTCTTTATCATTTTTCTGAGTTGGAAAGTTAGATTGCATCATAGTTTACTTTATACATATTTGTATTCTTCAGTGGTGAAGTATATTGCAAAGCAGCTCAGCCATGTGAGAAGACTTTTGGCACTTTTTCCTTTTTCGTTTTCTGCGTTGGAAAGTTAGATTGCATTCAAAATGTACAGAAATACTTAATTTTGTTAAAGCTTTTTATAAAAAATGCTTCTGACCAGAGCTTTGTTTCCTTGTCATTAATGTTGAACACCATCAGAGGGGCTCTCACCTGAAAGGTCTCTGCTTCATGTGTCTTCAGCAGAAGATCTAGACTTTGATTGCTATATTTTCAGTTAATATTGACCTTACTGAGCTTTAGCCATATCCGCTGCCTATCATAAAAAATGTTAAGTACAGTGAACCTTTCTAAAATATACAGTAGTAAAGAGACAAACCCACCAGCATTATAGTAGCCAAATTCTTGTTTGTGGGCTGTATATATAAAATTGACTTGAAAAAGTTGCTGTTTTTAGAGTACTGGCACCTTTTTCATTCCAATTCAAGCACTGCCCGGCCCTAATAAAAAAACAAGATGGATGTCTCACTGGGCCACTGAACCAATTGAAAAACATAATTTGGGAGCTCTTGACAGAACAGTAATGAACCTTCTCGTTAACTGAAGGACACTAATCTTAAAGCACTGACTTTAACATAAAAAACCACTGCATAGCCCTTCAAAGCACTATTCTCCCCAGTACCACTTGTCAAGGTTATTGAATGCCCTGTACTCCTTGTGCCTACGCAGGTAATCACACGCCAGGCATGTGTGCTCTGCCCAGAAATAGGACTTCTTTACTTTAAAGTGCCGCCTCCACTCAAAGTACCTGAGGTACATTTCCTCATTCTTGTCCAAGATCAGCAGGTAATCGGCCAGCTCCTTGGGCGAGGTGAAGTCGTCCACGTGGATGAAGGCGTCTCCCTGGATAAAGTTCTCGTAGTTCTGCCGGGAAGGGCCGAGAACCACTGGCACTGACCCAAGAGAGAGCGGGTTATACAGTTTTTCAGTAATGTAGTCCTTGTTGATGGAGTTTTCAAAAGCCAGGTTGAACTTGCAGCTGGCGATGGTGGCAGAGTAGTCCTGGTCAGCCATGCGCTTCCCAAAGGCTTGTCCGTACGCGTGAACCTCAATGTGTTTGGACAGCTCATTGTAGTATTTCACACGCAAATGGTTCTGGTTCCAGTTGCTCACAATCCAGCAGATCAGTTTGTTTTTGCTGGGTGGGACAAAGTCCTCCTCGCCCTCCGCTGCTACAATGGACCCATAAGGCACTTCAATGTCAGCATCCCGACGGTAATTGAGAGTCAGATTGAACATCTTCTCGATCCCAGGCAGCTGGGAGGAGTGCGTTGGCGACTCCATGTTCATCCATACCCACTTCTGGAAGGATGGTCGCTGGACAGGCGGCAGGTTGGACAGGTCGGTACTAATGTCTCTGTGATGGATGATGACCCCATCCGACTTGTTGTAGAAGTTCCTGTCCGCGGTGATGAAACAGCCCTCGATGTTAAATAGGGAGCTGCACATGCCCAGGTCATAGGTTTGTCCAAAAGGCCAGAGCCAGATCAGCACGGTGGTCACGTTTTTATCACTGACGGTGGAGAAGAGGCTCTTTTCCCAGTCAGTGGATACTGTTGACTCGAAACGACCTGATAACCAGCTGGTGGATGGTTTAAAATACATATAAAACAGAGTCGCAAAGCATCCCAGTATTAACGTGCCGAGCAGAAGGGGTCGTAGGATTCTGTGGAATGGTGCAGATGACATACTCTGTCCTGGAAAGGGAACACAAGAGAACAAAAATAAAGTCAGGATCAACAGGAAACGACATCCAGACTAATCACCAAATTATGCACAGGTATTGCTCATTAGTACTATGTGTTAATGATGTCTATTATACTGGGTCATCGAAACTTAACATCATTTGTGCTCCAATTAAAAAACGGTTTGCTTGAAGGCATTAGCATGTGAACACAGTGTTCATATTCTTGCTTTTTTTGTTGATCAAATGGTTGTATTCACACAAATTTAGTAAAGTACATTCACAACACAAATTACAAAAAATACAGAAAAAACAAGCAACAACAATCAGACAAGAGGACAAAACTAAGGGGAAAAAAAATTAAATAAACATAAATAAACCCTCCCACCCCCAATCCCAGGACCTCTCAGGACCAAGAACTGCAAATTATATCAGTTAAGATAGATCCGCTCCTTCAATTTTTCAGCTGTCGACACCCATAAACTGATATTGGACTCCATAACTCCAATCACGCGTGCAGTTGACAGTTCCATGTAGACTATGTCAAAAAACATTAGTAACCAGCAGGTCACTGAGAGCTTGTCGGGTTGTTTCCACCTCATAGCAACCAATTTCTTGACAGCCGTAAGGTCAGCAAAGAGAGGTCTTTTCTGGTACCCAGTAGCCGGCAGCTGAGATAAGTTATTTAAAAGAAAAACAGACACAGATCCAGGTACAGTCAAAGAAAATATGTCGGACAACTTAGAGGAGACCCCATTCCAAAAGCTAGCAACAGGCGGGCATTCCCAGAACATATGGAGAAATGTACCAGGAGCCCTCATGAAGTACAGGGTACACAGAGCATCTGCCAGAAGAGCCATCCAACGCAGCCGTCTGGGTGTCAGGTAAGTTCTATGCGCATAGTTCAGGTGGATTTGTTAGTGGTCAGGATTGCGAGACGCCTGCCGAATGTTAGCCCAGACTGAATCCCAGTTAAAATCAGGTTTCAATTCTGGGACATCCTTCCTCCACAGTCTATCTAAGGTAGTGGTTCTCAAAGTGCAGAGGCATGACAGGGGGTCGCGAGAGACCAGGAGGAAAAATGGTTATTTGAAAGCTTCTGGTGCTAGCGAGCTACGCTAACGAATATAAGGAGTTTTTTCAACAACAAGGTGGAGGAGAGTCCTCTCCTGCCAGACTGAGAGACTCAGTGAGCTAAAGGACTCTCTCAGTGTAATCTTAGTGGGTCTTAAACGTTTTGGTCACCATTAAGGTAAACAATTATTTCCACACGTTTATTTGATCATTATAGTTATAAAAAAATAAGAGAATAAATTAAAAACAAGTATGAAATACTATATGACATTAAAAAAAAGAATAAAGTTTAAAAGGGAGTGATTTGTAAAATATCCATAAAGAAATAGTAAATCTCTTTACACTTCTGTTTCAAATGGGTGTTGAGAGATGTATCCATAGATCTCTTCATTTTGCTCTCAAAGTGCACCAGATTGATGCTTTCAAACATCTATGTATGTCATACATGTTGTAGACATGGCGGTGGTGGCGAAGTCGATAGGGACTTGGACTGTGAGAGGACGTGCGTGACTTTGGTCTCAGAAGGAAAGAAGTGAATTGTTGACTCAGACATTATCTGCTTGCAAGAGACACATTGGGATGAAAGGTGTGTGGAGGATATAAGGAAAGAATGGATGGGAGAAATGTATGTACATAATGGGAGTGTGGGTGCTAGAGGGGTGGCAATATTAATTAAAACAGGGGTGGTAACGAATATAAGGAAAGGTGAGGATGATGGTGTTGGGAGAATGGTTGGGATAATGTTTGAATGTATGGGGGAAACATTTCATTTAGTAAACGTTTATGCACCGAATGAGACAAGGAGGAGGAGGGAGTTTTTTGAAGGGTTGAAAGATAAATGTGGGGGAAAATGTATGATTGTTGGTGATTTCAATGTGTGGTGTTCGAAGCTTGATGTGTCTGTGAATATGGGTTTTAATAGTGATTCATCACGTGGTGCACTCAAAACAATAATGGGGACAAATGGGCTGTTGGATGTGTGGAGGGAAAGGAATAGTAGGGAGCGGGTGTTTTCTAGGAATCAAGTGGTGGGAGGGATATTAAAACAGAGTAGAATAGATTTATTTTTGTAGTAATTTAGGGGAGAAAATAGGCGGAATTGAATATAGGAATACTGCCATGAGTGATCACAACATATTGAGTTTCTGCATTGGAACAGTGAGAAAAGGAAGGGGGGGGGGAGTGTGGTGCTTAAATGCCCTGTCTGCTGAAGGATGATGGATATAAGGTTAAAGTGAGAGAATGTATGGCAAAAAGGGGTAGTTTTGAATGGTGAGGATGTGGGAGTGTGTTGGGAGGGGTTTAAAAATGAAATAAAAGGGATAAGTATAGGTTGTTGTAAAAATAGGAATAAAATAGAAAGGGAGAAAGAGAACAGGGTTAGGGAAGAGTTAAAGTTGGAAGCTAAAAAGGTAGATATAGAAATAGGGAGAGATCTAGATGAGTATAGTCGGTTGAAGGATGAGTTGGGGGAGATAGAGAAGAGAAAGTGTCGAGGTGCTATCATAAGAAGTAGGGCTAGGTATGCAGTTGAGGGAGAGAAGAGTACAGGTTTTTTTTTGGGCGCTAGAGAAAGTAAAGCAGAGGAAGAATAATATAGAGAGGGTTGAAGGAAAGGGAGGAGAAATAATATCAGATTTTGTAGGGATTGCTGAGAGAGTTGAGGAATTTTATAGGGAGTTATTTGAGGCTGATGAGATTGATAGGGAGAGCTTAGAACAGGTGATAGATAGTATGGAAGCTAGATTGAGTGATGAAGGTAGGGACATGTGCGAGGGGAGATAGGAATAGGGGAGATAGAGTTAGCTATAGCAGGGTTGGGTAGGAATAAGAGTCCAGGGATAGATGGTCTGACGTCTGAATTCTATGTAGAGTTTAGGGAGGGGTTGGCACCAATACTCCTGAAACTGTACACGAGCTTGGAGGAGAGGGACGAATTGCCGGCAGGCATATCTACAGGGATAATTAGTATATTGTTTAAGAAAGGGAAATAGGGAGAAGTTAGAAAACTATAGGCCACTTAGTATGTTAAACACGGATTATAAGGTGCTAGCACGGGTGTTAGCAAATAGAATTAAGAGGGTTATAAAATCAGTAGTGGGGAGCACACAGGCGTATAGTATTCCAGGGAGAGATATTTGTGACACTATTAGTAGTATTAGGGACACAATTAGTCACATGAAGGAGGGTAAGGGTGGGATAGTAGTTAGTTTAGATTTAAATAAAGCTTTTGATAGGGGTTAGTCATGGTTTCTTGTATAGGGTGTTAGAGAAGGCAGGGTTTGGGAAAAGATTAATAGGGTGGGTAAGGAGGATTTATAGTAGTGCAGTCAGTTGCGTTAAGATGAATGGGGTGGTAACCAATGTGTTTAAGCTAGGGAGGTCTGTCCGGCAAGGATGCCCTCTCTCAGCAATGCTATATGCGCTGTCAGCCGAGCCCCTTGCGACGCTGCTGAGGCAAAACAGGTATATAAAAGGAGTGGAGGTGCCAGGAGGGGGGGTTAGTTTAGTTTATCAGTATGCGGATGACACCACCATTACACGATAGTAAAGTGATAGGGAAGTGTTGAAGACAGTTAGGTTGTATGGTAGGGCATCAGGAGCTAGGGTGAATATAGAAAAGTCAGAGATTATGTATATAGGACAGGTGAGGGATAGGAGTTTTGATATAGGGTTGAAAGAAAATAAGGATTATTTTAGGGTGTTGGGGATCAATTTGGGAATTAAAGATGTGGAGGGTAGGGACAGACAGTATGTAGAGTTAGTGAATGGTTTAGTGAAGACGTTGAGGTTTTGGAAGATGAAGGGGCTTAAGTTGAGGGGGAAGATAGTTGTAGTGAATGAGTTAATTATGAGTAGGGCACTTTATATAATGACAGTTTTAGATGTGCCGGATAGTGTAGTGAATGAAATAGATAAGATAGTTAGTGAGTTTATGTGGGGTGGGAGGGGGGTAAAGATAGCTAGAGAAGTGTTAGAAAATGAGTGTAGGAATGGAGGGTTAAAGCTGATACATTTAAGAATGAAAATAAAAGCAATTAGAATTAAAATGATGGTTCGCTACATTGGAAATAAGGAGGACCAGATATGGAAAATGTTCTTAAAAGAACAAATAAATAAATGTGGAGGATGTGGTGATAGTGCTATTTTTATGGTGCTGAAAAAGGGGATGTTGAATGGTATGAGTGCTTATCAAAGGGAGGTAATGAGTGCATGGGGCGAGTTTTTGAAGTATGTCAGGTATGAGTGTGTGAATGTGCAGCAGGTGTGGGAGCAGCCGATCTTCCTAAACCCTAGGATCACTCATGACATGAGCAGTGTTCCTTGTTCAATCTGCCAATGTGGAGAGCAGGGATTAGGAGGGTCAAGGATGTAGTTTTAGAGTATGTACCAGGATTTATGAGGGCACAGGTGATAGTGGATGAGGTTAGGGAAATAGATGGAGTAATGTATTTAGGGACAGCTGAACGAATGATGGGAGAAATCAAAGAAGGAATGCAGAGTGAATGGTTAACAATGATTGAGAATGAGAGTGTTAAAGGAAAGGAGAGTGTGGTTGATTTATATGTGGGGAAAGAGGATGTCAATGTAACAATAGAAAATGTGAAAACAAAAAATATGTATAGATGGTTAAAAGGGGATGTGATTAGAAGACCTGCATCAGAAAAGGTGTGGATGAGTGTTGTGAAAGGTATGACTGGCAGGAGAATGTGGGAGAATGTGAAAATTAAGTGGAACAGTATTGAATGTGATCATTTTGATTTTTTGTTGAGGCATAATAGGGTGTTTAACAACCTGATCATTAGTCATTTTGATGCAACTGTTGGGAGAGAGTGTGATGTGTGATCAGGTTGAAACGTGTTTGCATGAGTTTGTTGAATGTAAAGAGCTTGGTGTTTTTTTTGGAAGGATGAAAGAGTTAATTGGAAGATGTTGGAATGAATGGTATGTGAGAGAAATGGACTGGAAGGAGCTGTGGCTGTTTGGTGTGATTGAGAAGAAGGATAAATACAATGTGAATCTTTTAAATTATGTTCTGAGCCATGCAAGGCGTGCGGTCCAAATAAGGAGGAACATTGCCCATTTGAGGGTAAAATGTCAGATGTGTGGCATATAATGAAGAGGACAGTAAAAAGGGACATTAACCTTGTGTTAATACATGTGGAAAAGGACACATTTTGCGAGGATTTTGTGGATGGTAGCAGGCTAGTTGAGATGGAGGAGGAGGGAGCATTGTGCTTCAACTTTGAACGGAAAAGTTAAGGCACACTACCTTTAAGATAGTGTTATGAAATATTGAATGTGTGTATTATGAGCAATGCTTTATGTAGTTGTGATGAGATGTTAAATGTCTATTTTTGATAATAAAAGATAAAAAAAAAGATAGGGACTTGGCTTGGCAACTGGAAGGTCACCAGTTCAAGTCCCGGCAAGACCAAGTGCTACCGAGGTGTCCCTGAGCAAGACGCCGTTCAAAATGGCAGCACACTGCTCCTAACACTAGAATGGGTCAAATGCAGAGAAACAATTTCCCCATGGGGATTAATAAAGCATATCAAAATCAAGCTCCTGGACCCCCCTATGTGAGGTCCACACACCACCTATAAAAATAGCACTTTACCCCTATATGCCGTGAGCTGAATATCGAGCCTTCATTGTAACAGTCACAGGTACATCGTGTATATGCGTGGGGATTGTTGCAGTAGAGAATTCCACTGTAGCGCCCGGTATATTAATGGGAAACCCTAACTGTTTGAGCACCCACTATGAAACGTCAAGCAACCCCACAGCACCCCCAAAATAAGGTGCCGCCACTGAGCCTGACTATTTGTGTTGGGGGGGCCCGACTTTTTTTTTCTCCAAAGGGGGAGCCTGACAGAAAAAGTTTGAGAACCACTGATCTAAGGGAAGGTCACCATAAGAGGACTCAAGTAGGTGAGTATAAAACATAGAGACAAAGCCCCTGGATGTTCTTCTATCAGTGATGAGTATGTGGAATGGATGCCGTGCTAATTGTTGATCCCACGGGACCCCATAAGCCTTAAGGGCTGTCCTAAGCTGTAGATAAAAAAAGAAAGAGGTGCCTGGAAGGTCATAACAGCCTTAAAGATCCTGAAAAGAGCGGAGACCACTGTCACTGTAAATATCTCCCAAGGTGTGAAGACCCTTCCTCCCCCATTGGGAATAGTTAATAGGCCTCCACCCTATGAGTAATCGGTTGTTATTAAATATTGGCGAATTGAATAGCGCATAATGTCTGTGCATTTCGCCAAGTCTGAATTACATGAGTAATCAGAGGGCCGAACATAAACTGACATTGTTTGATAGATATGTTCGTGTAAATTATATCCTGAAGTCTCCTGGGGAGACTTCTCTTCTAAAGCCCGCCATGAAACCACAGCTTGGGGGTCAAACCAATTAATCAAAGGTCTTAATGAAAAGGACCAGAAATACAATTTAAAGGGGACCCATCATGCGAAATGCACCTTTGTACGTCTTGTATACATGAATATGTGTCCCCGGTGTTCCAGGGAACTCACCAAGTGTCAAAAAACACAACCCTCTCTATTTTCCTCCTTCGCCAAATCTCTAAAAAAGGGGCTGCAACGGATCTGAAAAAAACGGATCCACATTCCAATACTTTTCTACGTCACAAAGAAGTGCTCCGCTTATTGGTCAACTCTCCACCTATCAGGGGAATGAGCCACGGCCACGTGCATTCGGCAGGCTAAATAATCAACACCCCAGTCACATCTGTGTTTTTGCCTGCTCTTGCCAGGATGTCTAAGCCAGTTAAACGTTGTGCTGTTGTTGTTGGCTGCAAGACTCGGGACAGGGGACTGCATGCAATGCCATCAGTGGAAAAAGAAATGAATCTGTGGCTAGACTTCATTTACAAGGGACATGTGCCAGAAGACAACGGAAGATTTCTGTTTGTGTGTTCCAAACATTTTACCACGGACATGTTTATTAACTTCTCAAGTCCAACACGGATATGCCTCCAAACTAATGCTAAACCCTGGATCAATACCAACCATCCGGGACCAGGCCAGTGAGGACACATCCAATTTTGAAGCTGTAAGTTTTTATTTAGCGGTGTTTTTCCTGATAAAGCTATCTCTAGCTTGTAGCATGTAGCATGTAGCTTCGCCGCATTAATGTCGCCTCAAACCCAAATAGTAATCGGTTAGGTGTTCATATATGTTTGTAGCATTTTATTTTGTACGCTCCGCAGTCTTTGCTTTGTCATTTGAATTATCAGGCATTTGCTAACATGTTCAGACATACTGCCGTAATGTATATGTGTAAACGCTTTTGTGATTGTAGTCTGTAAGAACGATCAGATATCATCGATCTGTAAGCTACGCTACGCTAATGAGACATGCCGTGTTTTGCAGCGTTATATGTAAAAGCTTTTGTGTGTTTACTTGTTTGCGCACATGAATATAAATGGGGGTGTGTTAGGATACAACACTGTATGTATGCGAGGGGGGACACACACCACGAGTAAAACTGAGCTAAAGCCCCGTCGGTCTGTTGTTGTTGACAAGGCCTTACCTCTAGCAACAGGCTAATTAGTGGCTAGCACTCATTACAGTCAGTCTACTGAGCTCAGCCCCTCTCCAACACATCACCTGGCACTGCATTGAGTCAGAAACACAGCATGCACGTTACGGTTCAAAACTAACTCAGATTGGAAAAGGCTAAGCAAAGGGCTTTGCTAAATAGAGAGCTTTGCTAAGAAGTTTCAGTTTTTTACATGCATATACTAATCTAAACCACATTTTTTGTTGTGCTTGTTTTAGCATTGCACAGCCCTACGTGGCCAACTTGATGGACCTCATCTTCGACCAAGTCTTTGTGGACCCTGCACCATTATGAGCGACCTGACAGGGAGGAGGTCATCGCCGGGTATGCTACACGGTTCAATTTGGCTGCTGTCTGAACCCAACATCGACATTTCACGGATCAGGAAACTCCCTGCGTATCCTGAGGACAACGCAGGACGGAATCACCACTCTGATCCTGCGTCCAAGGAAGCCCCAGCACCAGCTCACAAAGCTTCTGTAAAAATATTTATTGTCATTTATACAAAATACAAGTAGGCTACATATTTTTTTTTGTATGGGTTTTTTTAACCGTTGATTTTGACAATAAAGTTCCAAGTTGATATCAAAATGTGTCGTGATTATTCATGTTTGGATGGGTAAAGAATATTCTGATTTCAAAAGCATAAGGTTGTGTGTGTGGACCTTTTTGTCGTACACATGGGTGTGTTATGCCATTGCTGTGTAGTATATCCTGAAGGAGGAACCTATTGCGGTGAGCACGTTGTAACTTCCGGTTGTTGTTGTCATCTCCGGGTATCCCGTGTGTCTGTTCTGTTGCTGATAGCTTATTAACTTAAACTTAATCGATCGTTTTAAAACTCTTGATCACGGCAACTGCCTGACGTTGTAATCACACGTTACTACAGCTTAAGCACTCACAACTCTCCTTCTCTTAGCGACTGTAACTCCACAGTTGCCTACACTCTTTTCGGGTTTGCTAACGGTAGCTACTTTAGCTTGACAGCTAGCCATGGCTCTTTCTCCACCCTCTGGTGCTATTTCCTGCTCTTCCTGTCTCATGTTTGGTTACTTCCCGGCCTCCCTTACTGGTAAGGATACATGTGTTAAATGTAGTATAGTTGTTAGGTTGGAGGCGGGAATCATAGCCATAGAAGCCCGGCTCCGCATCTTAGAAAGTAACTCAGCTAAAGTAAAGCCCATGTTAGCCAGTGCGGACCGGCCAAAGGTAGCTCCTCTTAGCCGTCCCCCGGCAACTCCCGAGCAGCAGGGAGACTGGATGACTGTTCAGAAGGGGCATAAAGCGAAACCCGCAGGTCCCCACCAACCCGTTCACGTATCTAACAGATATTCCCCACTCAGCGAGACACCCGCTGAGAAGCCAACTCTGGTTATTGGTAGCTCTATTATGAGACACGTGAATTTAGAGACCGAAGCCTCCACAGTCACATGCATTCCGGGGGCCAGAGCGGGCGACGTTGAGGCGCATCTTAAACTGCTGGCTAAAAATAAACACAAATACGGTAGGATTGTTATTCACGTCGGTGGTAATGATGTTCGTTTACGCCAATCAGAATGCACCAAACTTAATGTGGAGTCGGTGTGTAGTTATGCTAAAACAATGTCGGACACCGTAATCTTCTCTGGTCTCCTCCCCAATCTGATCAATGATGACATGTATAGCCGCATGTCATCATTTCAGCGCTGGTTGTCTTGGTGGTGCCCAGCAAACGATGTGGGCTTCGTAAATAATTGGACAGCCTTCTGGGGAAAACCTGGTCTGATTAAGAGGGACGGCATCAGAGATGGGGTCGTTACTAAAAAAAAGTAATATATTACACATTACATATTACTTTAAAAAAAATTAAT
This sequence comes from Champsocephalus esox, assembly GCA_036324585.1. Lineage (NCBI taxonomy): Eukaryota > Metazoa > Chordata > Actinopteri > Perciformes > Channichthyidae > Champsocephalus > Champsocephalus esox. The sequence continues at coordinate 26,019,658 of CM070494.1, read as the reverse complement.
ATATTACACTACTTCGTTACTCTCTACATAAAGTAATTTGTTACTTTACTCGTTACTTTACTCCCAGGGCCGGCCCGCCCCTCCCTGCAGGCAGATCACGCAGACTGCTAAAGTTTAAAATGTTCTGTTTAGTTCAGTTTCCATTGTCGCATAAGACTGATCCAGATAGCTCCTGAATGTTTTCCTATCTGACCATGGCTGTCCTCTGTCTCCTGCTATCTGTATATGTTGCGCAGTCTATCTCTGCTCACGCTGTTGCGTCAGCGTGTTCTCCTGCGTGTTGGCCATGTGTTGCACTGGAGCCAGACTAGAGCACACCGCAGCCGAGCACGTACATGCGTGAGTGGCAATAACTCTCCTTACCAGCAGGCGGCGGTAGTGTGTATTCGTCATTCAAAACAGGCAACAACCGGAAAACAGAGAAGAAGAACAGACTACGTGTGTAATAAATAAACAACAGCTATGTGCGTTAGCTTAACCTTAGCATGTGTTCTTTGCAGGTGTTTGTTGAGGTTTGATTATGACTGATTTTAGAAAGTAACGAAGTAACGCGTGTCGGTGCAATGTTAGTAACTGTAGTGTGATTACTGAATTATAAAAGTAGCGCGTTACACTACTCCGTTACAGACAAAGTAATATAATTACAGGGTTACACCCAACTCTGGACGGCATTCACCCTACTTTTAAAGGTGCAGATCTCATTTCGGCAAAAATTTCAGGGCTTTGTGGACGTAATCCATGACAAACTGGAGTTGAGACCAGGAGGCAGAGTCGCAGTCTTACACGCTTCTCTGCGCTCTCTCCGAGGCAGTCACCCATAGGAATCCCGAACCCAATATTAGCGGTGTGTGTGTCTGCCCAAGGACAATTTAAGGTAAAACCTAATAGAGGTGTCATACATAATAACCTAATAAAAGTAAATGTAACAACTACTACAGTGCAACAAAACAGGAAGATTAAATGTGGTCTCTTAAACATAAGATCTCTAGCATCTAAAGCAATATTGGTAAATGATTTAATATCAGATTATAATATTGATATATGCTGTCTCACTGAAACTTGGTTGAGACATGAAGAATATGTCAGCATAAATGAGGCCACTCCACCCAGCCATGTCAACACTCATATTGCTCGAGGCACGGGCCGAGGAGGTGGAGTTGCAGCAATCTTTGACTCAAGTTTACTTATCAATACTAAACCAAAATGTAATTATACCTCTTTTGAAAGCCTCATTTTTAGTCTTACGCATCCAACCTGGAAAACTTTGCAGCCAATCTTATTTGTTACAGTGTATCGTGCACCAGGTCCTTATTCAGAATTCTTATCAGAATTCTCTGAGTTTTTATCAACTTTGGTTCTTAAAACAGACAAAGTAATTATCGTAGGTGACTTTAATATTCATGTTGACGATGATAAAAATAGCCTTACTGTTGCATTTAACTCTATATTAGATTCTGTTGGTTTCTGTCAGAGTGTAAATAAACCAACCCACTGTTATAATCACACTCTCGACCTTGTTCTGACTTATGGTATTGAAATTGAGCAACTATTAGTCGAACCGCATAATCCTGCTTTATCCGACCATTTCTTAGTAACTTTTGAAGTACTGTTACTAGACTACAAAGCATTAGTCAAAAGCTCTTGCAGCAGAAACCTATCCGTTAGTGCTATAGCCACATTTAAGGAAGAGATTCCACCAATACTTAACTCGATAGCATGTCTGCATGTAAGGGAGGAAACGTATACAAAATGTACACCACCCCAAATTGATCATGTTGTTGATAGTGCTATAGATGCGCTGCGAATAAAATTAGACTTTGAAAAAGAAGAAAATAAAGCAACATAGATTAGCTCCATGGCATAATGCCGAAACCCGCAAAATAAAGCAAAAGTCTAGACAACTTGAAAGGATATGGCGTTCCACTAAACTTGAAGAATCTCGTTTAATTTGGCATATTACTCTCAATGAATATAAGAAAGCATTGCGTAAAGCGAGAGCAGCATACTACTGTTCATGAATAGATGAGAATAAGAATAATGCAAGATTTCTTTTCAGCACTGTAGCCAGGCTGACAGAGAGCCACAGCTCCATTGAGCCTTCTATTCCCATAGCACTCAGTAGTAATGATTTTATGTGCTTTTTTAACGATAAAATTGTTACTCTTAGAAACAAAATTAATGACCTCTTGCCTTCGACCAGTATAGTGTTATCAACAGCTCCCAGAATCGTAAGTTCTAATATTACACTAGATAGTAAACTAGAATGCTTTTCAGCCATTAAGCTTGAACAATTACATTCAATGATTCTCTCTTCTAAACCATCAACGTGCATGTTAGACCCAATTCCAACTAAGCTGTTGAAGGAAGTTTTTCCATTAATTAGCACTTCTTTATTAAATATTATGAATATGTCTTTATTATCAGGCTATGTTCCACAATCATTCAAAGTAGCAGTGATAAAACCGCTTCTTAAAAAGCACAACCTCGATCCAGAGGTTTTAGCCAACTATAGACCTATTTCTAATCTTCCGTTCCTCTCAAAAATTCTTGAGAAAGCGGTCGCAAAACAGTTGTGTGATTACTTTAAAAACAATGATTTATTTGAAGATTTTCAGTCTGGCTTTAGAACACATCATAGCACAGAGACAGCTCTGGTTAACGTCACAAATGATATTCTAATAGCCTCAGACAAGGGACTTGTCTCTATTCTTGTTTTGCTCGATCTCAGTGCTGCATTTGATACTATCGACCATGATATCCTATTGCAAAGACTAGAGCACTTGGTTGGCATACAGGGAACTGCTTTAGGCTGGTTTAGGTCCTATCTATCTGAACGCTCTCAGTTTGTACGTGTCAACGATGAATCTTCCACGCAAACCAAAGTTAGCCATGGAGTGCCACAGGGCTCAGTGCTCGGACCTATTTTGTTCACATTATATATTCTTCCGTTAGGCAATATTATAAGGAATCATTCTGTAAACTTTCATTGTTATGCGGATGATACTCAACTATATTTATCAATTAAGCCTGATGAAATTAATCATCTAAATAAAATCCAAGACTGCCTTAAGGACTTAAAAACGTGGATGACCTTAAACTTTTTGATGTTAAACACGACCAAAACTGAAGTTATTGTACTTGGCCCGAAGAATCTACGAAACAAATTATCTAAAGATATACTAACTATGGATGGCATTAATTTGGCCTCCAGTGAGACTGTAAGGAATCTTGGTGTTATATTTGATCAGGATTTATCCTTTAACGCCCACATAAAATCAATTTCAAGGACCGCCTACTTCCATCTACGTAACATTGCAAAAATCAGGCATATCTTGCCTCAAAACGATGCAGAGAAACTAGTCCATGCATTTGTTACTTCTAGGCTGGATTATTGTAACTCTTTACTATCAGGGAGTACCAAGAAGTCAATCAAGTCGCTTCAGCTGATTCAAAATGCTGCGGCTCGTGTACTAACCAGAGTTAGGAAAAGGGACCACATTACTCCTGTTCTGGCTGCCTTACACTGGCTCCCTATAGAACACAGGATAGAATTTAAAATTCTTCTTCTCGCCTACAAAGCCCTTAATGGGCAGGCGCCATCTTACCTTAAAGAACTCATTTTACCCTACTGTCCTACTAGGGCATTGCGTTCCAAGAATGCAGGGTTGTTGGTTGTTCCTCGAGTCTCTAAAAGTACAATGGGAGCCAGAGCCTTTTCTTATCAAGCTCCACATTTGTGGAATCAGCTTCCAGTTTGTGTTCGGGCGGCAGACACCCTATCTGTTTTTAAGAGTGCGCTTAAGACCTTCCTTTTTGATAAAGCTTATAGTTAGGGCTGATTAGATTCAGCCCCTAGTTTTGCTGATATAGGCTTAGTTTGTCGGGGGACATCTTACTTCTTCCTTCTCTCTGTCTATACCCGTGTACTCTCATGTTCCGATTAACCCAGCTTCCCCAAATGTCTTTCTTTTTGGGGTCTATATATGCTGGGATCCGGAGTCATGGATGATCCTGCGGTCCTGTGTCCTGGATCGCGAGCGCTGGATCTTGAGTCGTGGCTGTGGTCCTGGATCATAGGTCCTGGATAATTATCCTTGTGGATTCATCTTCCTATTATACACACATGCATTTCCAAACATTTGGACTACCTATGTTGCAAATGTATTATCTTTTCAATTTACACACGGCATCTATTGCACGTCTGTCCGTCCTGGGAGAGGGATCCCTCCTCTGTTGCTCTCCCTGAGGTTTCTCCCATTTTTCCCTTTAAACTGGGTTTTCTTTGGAAGTTTTTCCTTGTACGATGTGAGGGTCTAAGGACAGAGGGTGTCGTATTGTCATACTGATATTCTGTACACACTGTGAAGACCACTGAGACAAATGTAACATTTGTGATGTTGGGCTATATAAATAAACATTGATTGATTGATTGATATATAATATAATAGTACATGTACAATGACCGAATGAAAGATTGCATAAAGCCATATACACCAGTATTTATTTCCATGAACAATATTTGCATTCGTTTTACAATTTCAGTCAAAACAAACAAACCACTCACTGCTCTATTTGTCTCAACTGTAGTCCACCATGTTCAGCTCTGTAAATATGCAACTCATTCTGCAGGGAGAACACATTTAGGCACACAGGCTCCAATCCAGGATGGTCCACCATATGGGTTACAGAGTCCTCAAGTTACTGCATCCGTCTTGACACATTGTGATAAACATATTGAATGACATGTGAAAAATGTATTTAAACAGACAACTTAGTAAAGCTGTCAAAAATGTTACCTGTGGTATCTCCATGCAGCACACATTCTCCGTTCAGAAGGCATCGTGGCGCAATTTGCACAAAGAAGTCAATAACTGAGCTTTTAAAAACACATGAAACTACACATTGCTGACAACTGAGGTGTTGTTGGAGTTATACTTTTTATCATCCTAAGTTATTCAACTTTCCAACGGTTGTTGCAGGATGTTGAAAGAAAAGGACTGTAAACTATTAAACACAATGAGGCCATTGTATATATGCTGAAAATATAAATGTTTCCCTTTATATATATATATATATATCGCTGTTTTTGCGTTACAAACTGTACACATTGCATTCTTGCTAATTAGCCAAAATATGAACGGAATAAGGAGCAAGCATCATAGCAGAGTAAAATAAATAGGGACAACAGCTTGTCAGCTAACCATTCAGAAACGTCCTGCTGCAACCGAGATTTTTGCACCTCCACCAAAACCTCCGCTGCTTCAGGGTCAGTTTCTGGATCAATTTGATAGTATGCTTGAACACATGCATTGCTCTGAGATGACATGTTTATTTGACACTCGTAATCACAGCAAGCATGGTAACGTGACTCTCGTCGGCTCATGCCTGCTCTTCTGCAGGAGGGCGTGGTCAGCTGCTGCTCAGAATTTTCAAAGACGGGCTTGGAATAAAGCGAAAATGAGCGAAACGAGGCATGTCTAAAAAATTATCTGTTTGGTATTTTGAAAAATAAAATGTATAAATATACCTTATATAGATATGGTCATACACTATATCATTTAAATATAGCATGATAGGTCTCCTTTAAAATGTGGTACTGCCAGCCCCCCATCAAGCCTCCTTCGTACAGTACGGACAGGGCCGCGAAGCGGTTCCGAAGGCCCAGGTGAGGCGGTGAAGTTACCCCATTTAAAAAGCTCCTGCGCACCACTTCAGACCACGACTGCTGGTGGCTAAGATCCCACAGAACTGTGTCATTGATAGTTGTACTGAACGAGGCAAGTTGTTTAGACTGCACCGATGCTACCTCCATGAGACCGGACACGAGAGAGCTCTGCATCTTTCAGCTCGTCAGATAAATGGTAAATGGACTGTACTTATATAGCGCTTTATCCAGTCTTTAAGACCCCTCAAAGCGCTTTACATACTACATGTCATTCACCCATTCACACCCATCCATACAGAGCAGTGTACCTAACTCTAGGAACTAACATTCATACACATTCACACAGCGTTGGCCATGCAATCAGGAGCAACTCAGGGTTAAGTATCTTGCCCAAGGATACATCGACATGTTGACTGCATGGGCTGGGATCGAACCCACAACCTTCTGGTTGAAAGACGACCGCACTCCCTCGCAGCCACAGTCGCCCTATCCTCCTTAAGGTCTGTTATCTGTGTATTAGCTATTTGAAGTAGCACATCATCCTCAGGGTGTTTTGATGGCATTCTTGAGTGTGAAAGGGCAATTACTGTCCCATGCACCAATGCCAAACTGCGTCAAGATGTTGTATAAGCAGGGATGGCTAAATGTTTAAAAGAGGAGAGCTAGATGCTAACAGATGCTAACAGGTAGTGGGAGCCTGTACAAATTGTGACTGCCTTGCTTGAGGTCAGCGTGGAAGGCATGATTGTGGCTCATGGTTGTACTGCTGGTCTTCCTGATTTTGCAGAGATTGTGCAGATTGCTTTACTTGGAGAAAGTGTATCTTTCATTGTAAAACACAGATGTCCTGGTATGATGATCTCTATCTGGGATTTTATCTAGAGAACACAGATCACGCTCTTATCAAACAACACACTCTCACTCCCTAAGCGTCCAGGAGCGACGTTTGGTCAGTGTCCGTGGCGTCCAGTTGTTACACTCCTAGGCTCCTTCAGCGCCATAAAGGGACGCAAATAGCTTTAAACTGATTGCAATGTATTCCCATCTGCAGCGGGATTTGACGCTCTTAACTCTTGTCCCTCAAGAGGGTACCCCTGATACCTCTAATCTGTCATATGTCTGTGATAGCCATGCTGTGAGTTCAGAAGACACTGGTATTCTGAGTCCTTCACCCTCAGAAATGCGACTTCCATGGCCTACTGTATTTTCAATACCGACTTTCTCACACAACACTAGGGATGCAACAACTAATCAACGTAATCGATTAAAATCGATGACCAAATTAGTTGCCAACTAATTCAGTCGTCGATTCGTTGGTGACGTCATCACTTGTGTTTTACACGCCGTTAAACTCCAACGTTAACGGCCTTTTTATCGGTACTGGAGACATTTAAAAATATATGTCATATGTGTTATTGCTACATAAACATTATATCGCAGTCTTAGTGTCGCCAACTCGTTTGTAATATGCAAAAAGACAAAAAAATGCGTCTATGCTGCCCCACAATGCATTGCAGCCGCAGCATTTGCCGTCATTCAAAAGTCGGCCGTTCACGGAAACAACCGATTATGACCGAGAAATTATATCATGAACGTTACGGTGCTTATTAAGAATTTTAAAACGTATGTGGTAAGTTGCCAAAGTGCTTTGTTCTGAACGTCCATCAGTATTATAATCTTTTTCTGCTTGATGACAGCTTGCTACAGTACACCTTGCCAGCGCGTGTCAATTCCATCCTATAGCCACCTCAGATCACGCCCCTGTATCAATTGACATCCACTTCCCTCTTAGTGTTACTAAGTTGTGGAGGTTCAGTTCCCACCTGCTGTCAGATGATAAGTTTAAGGACTTTGTTAATTCACAGATTCGTTTATATATCGAAATTAATGACACTGCTGACGTAAGTTGTGGAAGAGTGTGGGAGGCTCTCAAAGCCTATGTTCGTGGGCAGGTTATATCGTATGTTTCCAAACTAAGAAAGGATGAAAGGGTTCGGCTGTCGGCAATTTTGGAAGAACTTCTCTGAATTGATGAAACGTATTCCTCCTCCCCCTCACCGACCTTATATAAAGAACGCATATTATTACATTTGGAACATGACTGTTTAATGACGAGCGTAGTGGAGAGACAACTGAGGCAAACTAAGCAGCGCTTTTTTGAACAGGGGGACAAGGCTGGGAGGCTTCTGGCTCAACAGGCTCGGGCAGTTAACGCCTCCAGAATAATCCCCAAAGTAAAGTTGCCCGAAGGCAATTTAGTCTCTGACCCGATTGAAATAAACAAGTCTTTCTTTGAATTTTATAATAATTTGTACACTTCTGAATGCCCCACAATTGGCACAATAAACCCAAATCCTCTTGACTCCTTAACTTTCCCCCAAATTGACGTAGTTAACGCAGGCGGAATGGGGGACCCCATTTCCACTTTAGAGATACAGGAAGCCATCAAATCTATGCAAAATGGGAAATCCCCTGGTCCGGCTTCACAGTCTAATTCTACAAGGCATATTCATTTCTGTTGGCCCCAATTCTAGCCAGGATGTATAATGATTCCCTTAAAGGGAGGCAATCCTCATGACACGCATTTTTAAATAATTATCATCCGATAAAACAGACCAGTCTCTGCCAGTCTTTTTTTTTAATCTGTTGACGTTATTAGTGATTTTAATCTGATTAATTACCGAAATAACATCAACCCTGTGGGCGGCGCCATTTTGACGAGTCACATGACCTATTTTACCGGAAGTGACGTGAACTATGCGTTTAGTGTCGAGGACAAATTGACGTTTGTGCTTTGTTCATGTTGTTTACTCTAGTTACTCTCAATTCTATTGAAATATGCCTCATTGTATCGTGAAACATTGCCACAATTCGGATAGGAACAATCCACGGAATGCTCGGTTCCATCGGTAAGCGTAGGAAGTACGATCGGAGGCAGTGGCTAGCGAAATGTGCTCGGCCCGAACCGAAAGATCCACAGGCGCATGTATGCAGCGAACATTTCAAGTTTCCGGATGACTACTCTGAGAGTATGGTGAAACATAAAATGGGATTTATTAATCAACCATTACTTAATGGGGAAGCAGTGCACTGCCAATGCCATCCAGCGTAAGCACATTACGCAGCAGACTTTACTTATTGTTTACTACGTAAGGAAGCAGGAATTGCAGGACCCAGAGCGCACAGTGCACAGAGCGGACAGCAGATAACGGAATTGCAGTTTTATTGCTTATAGATTATCAGAACATTTCAAAGGGGACACAGTCACATTGGACTACATCATCGTTTTTATCGTTGTAATGCCATTGAAGACCAGTTTAGACCAGGCAAAGACGAAGGTAAGCCATGTTAGCCTAGCGCATGTTAGTACCTAGCGCCACTTGTTTTGATGTACGTTTTTGTTGATTACGTCGCGAGTTTGTACATTTCAGTGTTAAGGTGAGCACCATTAGATTCTGTGTCTTTACGATCATAAACGATGTATTGGATTTGCAGCTAGGATAAGTAATAAGGGAGCTAGGAGTGATTTTCGGTGCAGTAATAGGTTACCATTTTTCGCTCGGGGCTAATTCAGAGGCTCACTGTTAGCATTGTGTGTTTTTTTTTAAGAAAAAAATGAAAAAGAATTTTTAAATTTAGTTTTTTTCCCGTTATATGGATGTAAAATATTCATAGTTTATTAAATATTAAGGTTCCTTAGACGTTGTTTCCTGCAAATTAAGCGATTTCGGCCCCGGGACCGGGTCCGTGGGGTAGGGCTGTGCATCTTCACTGGTGTCACGATTCGATTTGATTACGATTATCCTGTCAACGATTCGATTCGGTTCGATATCCCGGTGCATCACGGTGCATCACGATTCATACCAATGCGTTGCATCCTCAATTTTCTATATTACTGCACATGGCTTATTTTTCATCAATGCATACATGCAGTAAATACATATGAACTCTCTTTTTACTATTTAGAAAGTGCTTCAGAAATCAATAACATAAAAGTCTTGACATTCATTTATAAACCAAAATAAATTAATTGTGTAGGTCTAGCCTCTTTGTGTGAAGTTGTTCTATATCCTCAAAAACAAAAAGCTAATGCTTCTGCAGTCGAGCTGCAGCTTCTATCCACGGTCACTGAAGGTCCTGAATGAGGCATCACACACAGGACTTGAGTCTGAACACAGCAGACAACAGGAGTATTAACAACAGCATATACAAACAAAAATATTGCATGTGGGTGCACACTCACATTCTCTGTCTTACTGTTACACAAATCCCATGAATGTATGAGATTAAATTCGCTTCATTATATCTCAGTGATTAAGTGAATAACAAAGTTTCTATCGGGTCACTATCAGCCTGTCACTCATTATTTCCAGGAACGGGGCGGGGCTTGGAGGAACGGAGGAGACGGTGATCGCGGAAGCTTTTTTCCTCCTGCCTTCACAAACTTTACACACGTATATATCGTCTGAAAATTGCTAGAGGACATTCATACTCTGCAATCCAAGACGTGATTAAATCCACCAAAAACCTGACATGATTGTAAAGTGATTATTTTTGAAAAACATAAATCCCTGAGTCTCTGAGCCGCAGCGACACGGAGGCCCATTCCCAAACCGCGCCCTACACCCTACCCCTCCGTTTGCGCGTTCACGCGGTGGGTCCGCCATATTGAGGGCTGTTCCAAAGCAACGAGTGTGGAGGGGTGTGGAGGGGGAGTGGGCTATCAAGCCCTCAAACAGCGAGTCTGCAGCGGTGCTGACTTGAGACCGGTCTCTCCCTGACCGGAGTCACGCTGTGTGTGTCCGTCAGGAAACACGCTGTTTACAAGTAGTTCCAGCAAACATCCACTGATAAACTGCGATGTTAACAGCCTCATGATGACCTCATATGTTTTTAACTTGGGATCGTACCTGTGTTTAGTCTAGAAAAAGGTAAATGTGTGCATTTCATTATAAAGTTGTGTATATTTACAGACCGTTGCAAAAACTAAGAAGCTTAAACATCAGGTTTAAAACTAAAAGAGCTTTGAAACACAATGAAAGATGTTTGGAGTTTTATTTGAGTTATTCATTTAAACTTTTGTCTGATGCTGATTTGAAACCGTTGTTACAAACAGTTACGGCATTTCCTGTTTGTGCCGGAGAGAGGGGAGGCCGTCCCAAAGCTAGCTGCTGTGTTTACTCCCTCCATCTAACAGGAGGAGCCTCGTTGAGCTGCGAGTGTGGCTGCAGACGGAGTTCACTCCATCACGGAGGGGTAGGGTCGAGGGAGTGGTTTGGGATTGGGCCGGAGTGATTCGGAGCGTGTCCTTCGAGATGGGTCTGTCTGCAGACCGCAGCAAGGAGGCGTTTCCTATAGGGGCGTTTCCTAACTTTTTTTATCCAGCTGCGCCGGATCATTTGGCTCACCAAGAAGAGCCGGCTCTTTTGGCTCCCAAAGGGCTCTTCAGTTTACCACATATTATACCTTTTAATTAAATCAAATGTAGCGCTGTTTTGACTAATGATTTATATGTGTACACATATATCACTTAAACGTTCAAGACATCCTTTGTACTAAAGTATTCAAAAGTAAAAATTACATGTTTAACATAAATTATTTGCTGTGGCCAATTGTTTTCATTGCATTTACAGACCCGTGTAATTCTCTGATACCACCCAATTAATGCATTGACTTGCTTGTAGAACCACGCTACACAAAACAGATGGCAACACCTATAAAAACTATTTAAAAAAAGGGGCTACTGTATCAACCTATATAAAGTATATAAATATAGTTTTTCTCCCTGCAGGAGAGGGGAGCGTGCTTCGAGATCAACTGCTAGGCTGCAGCGGGGAGAAGAGGGGGACAAAAAGAGATCTCCGTCCTCCGTGTTTTATTCTTATAGAAGTAAGAAGAGAAGTAATGGGTCAGAAGCCCTCCTTTTTACGCAGCGGTCCAGACATAGACATCATAGCTACGGCGACATATATTCAGTTGCCAGTTACTTTTGGCATTAGGGCAGGGATATCTTTCAAGGTTTGACATAATGAATTGTGCTACTTTTAAAGCAAGCAACGATGTTTTCAAATCTGTAATCAAAAAGCTCCTCAAAAACACTATAGAAGCAGTTCCTGCCGTTGTTACGTTAGTTCAAACAGTAACAACGGACTACTTTTCTTAGCGGATGCATGTCAATTTAAATCAATACAAAAAACTATTTTTTAAATCAATAAAATCTTTTTCTAAATCCATAAAAGCATTTCAATTATTATTGGGAGTCATGTCGTTACTTTGTTGAGAATGTGGCCATGTGTAATAAGCGGGATAATGTCCACATTTCACATTGCATAATGTGCCTTCATGCCGATCTAGATCCCTCCGCAAAAACAAAACAAAAAACGTCTCGTTCGCGAGCCGGCTCCGGTCGTTCACTATAGGAAACGCCCCTATAGGAAACGCCCCTATAGGAAACGCCCCTATAGGAAACGCCTCCTTGCTGCGGTCTGCAGACAGACTCTATTGGGTCCTTCTGCTGCTGCTGGTTCTGGACTGGTGTTCTTGTGTTGGTGGATAAAGCAGACTGCTCCGTGTTCGGTGTTCCTGTGCCGCTGTCACATGTTCCCTGATCTCTGTGTCACCGACCGATTTGATATTAAAGTGACAGAAAAAACGTTAGAGTAAAGCCGCGGCCGGAAAATCAGGAAGCAACGTTACTAGTCTATAACCGATTATCTTCCATCACTGCATCGAGACCGAATCGTCCACGTCCGCATCGCAATGCATCGTAAAAACGATTATTTTCAACAGCCCTACCGTGGGGCCTAAGAGGATAACAGAGTATGTTTTTTATTTATTTTTACAGTTGTATTTGGATGGAATGAATACCTGTAGTGATAATTCAAAGTAATACAATGATTTTTACAGTGAAAAAGGTCAAATGGAACTGATGGTTCCCAAATTACCCCGAGGTGAGTCCGCCTGGACTTTATTTTACTAAACTTCTTCCTCGGCTGACAAGTCCGAACTCAAATATTTTAGATTTTATTGATCTGTGTGAATCTATGCTGTACTGTTTTTTTCACGCTTACCCTGTTGATGCTTTGTTCAACTGAATTTCCCCTCGGGGATTAATAAAGGTTCATCTTATCTTATCTTATCTTACTCCGCCATGTTTTCGTCGAATGAGCTGTTCGTGTGTTTACAAAGTGAACGCATAGATGACGTCACGACCTAGTTTTTCGGATCATGTGACTACTGAAAATTGCCAAAATGGCAGCTGCCTATAGGTAGGTTTTGATCAAAAAGAGCTATAAAATCATTATTTACCGGGGAATATCGCTGATTTCTTCAGGGTATGGTTTAAACATAATGTTTCACTAAATACTGAAGTTTTGATTAATTATCTAATGACTGGAGCCTTCCATTAAAGAAGGCAGATTACCTCAAACCCTGTCCATGTCCTCTCTAATATTGAAGAAGGATAAAGATCCTACTCTTTGTGGCAGCTACAGACCAATTTCCCTCCTAAATGTTGATTGTAAAATACTGGCTAATATTTTGTCCCTCCGCCTCCAACTCGTGATACCTTCTATAGTTCCGCTTGACCAAACAGGCTTTATGATAGGGAGACACTCTTTCTTCAATACCAGGAGGCTACTTAATGTTATTTTCTCGCCCCCGTCCAATGTCCCCAAAGTCATAGTTTCACTCGATGCGGAAAAAGCTTTTGATAGGGTGGAGTGGAGCTACTTGTTCTTCATTTTAGAAAAATGTGGCTTTGACTCCAAATGTATTTCTTGGATTAAGCTTTTATACGCCTCCCCTTCTGCATCGGTAAACACAAATGGTATTCAATCGTCTGCCTTCCCTCTCCAACGTGGGACACGCCAGGGCTGCCTGCTTTCTCCTCTATTGTTTAATTTAGCCATTGAGCCTCTAGCTATATGGGTTTGAGGGCATCACTCGCCATGGTATAGTTCACAAACTTTCCCTTTACGCGGATGACCTTCTCCAATACATCTCCAATCCTGTGTCCTCTCTCCCTCCTATATTGTCAATCCTTGAGCAGTTTGGTCGTTTATCAGGCTACAAATTAAATCTCCAAAAGAGCAAACTATTTTTTGTAAACCAACTGGCGAAGACACTCCCCCCAACCGCTTTTCCCTTTAATATTGCATCAGATGGCTTCAGATACTTGGGGGTGTCCATCACCAGCTCCTTTAAAGATCTGTTTCCCAAAACATTTCAACCACTCTTAGCTAAATGCAAATCGGATCTATCTAGGTGGTCTTCCTTTCCCTTATCCCTTGTTGGCCGTGTCAATCTTATTAAAATGGTAATTTTGCCAAAATTCTTATACCTCTTCCAGCATATCCCAATTTGCATCAATACATCTTTTTTCACCAGTCTTGACAGTCAACTAAATGCGTTCATTTGGGATGACAAATCCGCCCGTCTTAGAAAATAAATTATTCAGCTCCCCTAGTCGGAGGGCGGCTTGGCACTCCCGAACTTCCGTCACTACTACTGGGCCTCTTATGGCTCGTTTCCACTGCAGCGGGTAGCTCGTTTTAAGTTTAAGCGTGCCGAGCCGTGCAGGGCCCGTTTTTGGTTGCGTCTCCACTTGGCCTACTACCGGCTAGTGGATCCTAATTCACAGTTTTTCTGGCCCCATAAAATCGTGGTTATAGGGCCAGGAACAACCAGGCTGAGTCGGGCTGAGTATGCTAAACTAGAGAGAGAATCGCTGGCAAGGGGGCTACAACTACAACAAGATGAACATATTTTACCGTGATTTAATTGTAATACACGTTTCAAAATGATGCCGAAGTAACAACATACTGATACCGGTTAGTAAAAACCACAAATTAATGCTTTGACAAGTCTGCAGACAGACGGCAGGCGAAAAACCCTTTTAAAATGCGTGTTTTCTAAATGGAGCTTGGCTAAGCTAACGTTATATATGCTCTGACTGTCCACACTCACAACAACGGCCTATACAGACATAAATAAACCAGCGACTGTATTCGCCATGACACAGGCAGTCTGTGGTTTGTACTTGTTTAACTTTTTTCTAGTTTCTGAACAGATATGAAGCGCTGTGAGGTCTGAGGGCTAAGAGCTAACGGCTGTGTTGTTTTTCTGGGGCTCTCATTGAAGATGACGTCACGGCTCCGCCTACACTGCGTTACTATAGTAACTACCCCAGTTCCTAAACTGTAATGGAAGCGCAGCATTAAAGTGAGCCGGGCCAAATAAGGCCTAACCAAACCGAGCGAGGCCGAGCGAGGCCTGCAGTGGAAACGCGCCATAATATTAACCGACTCCTTTACTGGACTGGCCCCAAGACTCCTAACTCCAGCCCACCATGGGTTCACATTGAGATCTCCTCCTCCATAGCTCCTTACACTCTGTGATTTACTCCCAACTCCCTGTAATGACGCAGAAAATCTCAGTCAACCCAATTGTTACCAGTACTATTAAGATTTGGCTTCAATTCAGAAGGCAACATGGCTTACACAGAGCCTCAATCCAAGCTCCGATTCTAAATAATCACTCATTCTCTCCATCCTGCTCGGACCCCGCCTTCCGAATGTGGGCTGCCAACGGGCTTGTTACAATCAGTAATCTTTACAAGGATTTGGTTTTCTCTGACTTTGCTTCCTTGTCAGCCAAATATCACCTGCCAAACAGTCATCTTTTCCGCTTCTTCCAAATTAGGCATTTTGCTCAAAAGCAATTTCCCCATTTACCCAACCGCCCCCCTGAGTCAGGAATTGACCAGTTTCTCACCCTTGATTCTAACCAAAAAAGGCTGGTATCTACTATTTATGGAAAACGTGCCTCCTTTGAACTAGCCTCTACGACATCTATAAAAGAGTCCTGGGAGGGTGAGTTGGGTGTAGACCAGGGATCACCAACTACATTTGTCCAAGGGCCGAAATGTAACCAATAGACACTATCGCGGGCCAGCGATTTTTATATAGCCCAGAATTTTATAAATAGTATTCAGATTACTTTTGGAATACTTTCTTTTTCCATAACAGATGGGTATGTTTTGGTGAACAGGAGACACGTATTTTACTGTTTTAATGGCTTATCAAGAACTCAAACACAACATCTTAGTGTCATTCTGGACAGCTCCCTCTCATCTGCACTCCACAGAAAAAACATCACCCAGACTGCATTCTTTGTACTGTCTTAAAACCTTTCCTTGGAATATGTTATGCATTGTAAGGTGTCCTTGGGTGCTTTGAAAGGCGCCCCTAAATAGAATGAATTATCATTATTTATTATTATTATTATTATTATTATTATTATTATTATTATTATTATTATTATTATTATTATTATCTGAAACGATGTAATAACTTTTGAAACTAACTAACCCTAACCCTTGAAACATCATTTCGAAAAAAAAGAAATGATACATAAACGTTATCTTGCACATTTTATCTAACCATCTCCATTTCTAACTTTCAATATATTTTAAAAGAGATCTCTCTCGCTCTCTCATCTGCGTGCGGGGGCGGGGCTTCACAGACACGCTGCATCTCTCTCTCGCTCACAGACCTGCTGCAGCGCTGTGCTTGTGCAGGGTGCACACAGTTCTGCCGGTAATGAAGATTACATTTTGTGAGGAAACTTTTCCTCCAATAAGTATTCCAAAATGTATTCACTTCAGGTTTACGAAAGTAACTGTAATCAGATTACTCGTTTTTCAAATGTAACGCCAGCTGAATACAGTTAGCCTACTTGATTTTTGTATTCTGATTACGTAACGCCGTTATGTATTCCGTTAAAACCCAACCCTGCTTCTAGGCTACTGTCCCGCAGCTCCAGCCTCTCTGTTGGACTCTGTCGCAGCGGGGCTACTGCTCTGGTGCAGAGCGCATTAACCAGACTCTTCACAACGAAGGATGATGGATCACTTCTTCTTCTTCTTCTCTTCTTCTTCTTCTTCTTCTTCTTCTCTTCTTCTTCTTCTCTTCTTCTTCTTCTTCTTCTTCTTCTTCTTCTTCTTCTTCTTCAGGGGAAGGAAGATTTCGCAGTACGCAGTCTACTGTCCCGCAGCTGCTGCCTCTCTGTTGGACTCCGGTACTGCACCTTACTCACGAGACGTTGTAAACAAAGAAATGGGTGGGGGGGCGAACGCAGTAAGCACTCCGCCAACGCCACAGTCACCCTCGTCGTGCGGGCCGGATGAGAATGTCTGTTGGGCCGGATGTGGCCCGCGGGCCGCCAGTTGGTGGTCACTGGTGTAGACATACCTGACAGTAGGTGGAGGGACATTCTTCGTTTGGTGCAAACCTCATCTATCTGTCCTAGGCATGGTCTAATGCAGTGTAAGGTGCTCCACAGGGCTCACTTTACCAATGCTAAACTAGCCAAAAATATTTCCTCTTAGAAGCGATGCCTGTAACAGATGCAAGCAATCTCCTGCCAATCACACACATGTTTTGGTCATGCCCCAGCCTGAATGCCTTCTGGTCTTGTATTTTCAAAACCCTTGAGCAGGCCCTTAACACACCCATACCCCGTAACCCTCTAACTGCCTTGTTCGGCGTCCCACCAACACAGAACATGCCCACCACGACCCAGCGGGTCATCGCCTTCACAACCCTGCTGGCCGAGCGTTCCATTCTTCTTAAGTGGAAGCACGTCTCCCCACGAGGTAACTATTTCATTTTCCTACAGACCATCTTCTATACATCTATATTGCCATTGTGATGTCTGTCAA
The DNA here is from genome assembly GCA_036324585.1 of Champsocephalus esox. Taxonomy (NCBI): domain Eukaryota; kingdom Metazoa; phylum Chordata; class Actinopteri; order Perciformes; family Channichthyidae; genus Champsocephalus; species Champsocephalus esox. The sequence continues at coordinate 26,002,271 of CM070494.1, read as the reverse complement.
AAAGCCAATAAAAAGATTTTGAAAAAAAAAGAAGAAAAGCTGCAGTGTGACCCACATACTTTAAGAGTCGTGTTTACAGAGTCAATGTTACCCAACACAAGATCAAAGGTTCCTGTTGAGCTACACCTCCCTTTTTTGTCCCATCTGCCAAATATTAAAAAATAACCCAATAACCTTCAAAGATTTATTGTTTTATTCCGGGATGGTGAAATTTGAGAAGATCCAATACTGGACCAATACGTAGATTATATTTCCGACTCATGGACTTAGGCATCCATAGCCGTGGGAACATGTTTCAAATGGGGGGTACTGTGGGGATGACACCAGGGCTGGTTCTCACCAATTTGCTGCCCCATAGGCAATATTTTAGCTGGCAATGAAAAACCTCTACAAAAGACCAATACACTACAAAAGAGAAATGTATTGACATGGTGGAGTGTCCATTACTGTCAGTCTCAGGAAGAAAGGCTTTTTAATGCTTAAAAAAACTCCATTGAAAAACATGCATTATTGTACTCAGGAGGGGACATTGACAGAGGATTACTGGAAAAGTACATACAGTAGTAAAAGTACTTCATAGAACTTGTGGGAGTAGTTTCACTAGTACTGAGTCCAACAGGGTCAAACTCACAAAGAACTAATGGCAAAAATATTTTTTTCCCTCATCAAACTTAACAGAAGTGGCTTGATTTTGTTCTCAGGAGGGGACATTGACAGAGGATTTTTTTTTAAACAACACACTAGAAGTACTTCATTGTATTGTGGTAGTAGGTGTAAGACTACTGAGTCAAGCAGTATTAATATCATTAAGAACTAATGGTAACATTTTCTTTTTATCATTCATCAAAGATAACAGAAAACATGCATATTACTGGAGCGGACTCTGGCAGAGGATTATTCACTAAGTACACCGTAAAAGTACTTCATTTTATTGCTGGTAGCAGTCAAACTAGTACAGAGTCCAACAGAGTCAGTTTTATTAAGAACTTATGATAACAAATATTTGTATCGCTATCGATCATCAAATATAGCAGGACAAAAAGTGAAGAGCATCTGAATTGAAAAAACAAACTCGAGAGACGGCTGAGGTGACCGCAGTGCAGAATCGCTGGAGTTTAAATCTCCTAACAATGTTGTCCATTTTAGACATAGGCCTATTATATGTACAGCCCTTAATATCATTCATTTTCAGGGCTCAACATGTGTCTTGGCCGTTTTCGTTGTGATCGCTAAATTCACCTTGTTTATAATATTATCACGGTTCCAAGCACACGAGTGCTTTTGTTTTGAAATCACTTCCGTGAATTCCGCCCCGCCCCTCGCTCCAATGACCATTATACCATGTAGTAAGGTAAAAAGCAAAAACGTCTCTCAGACGCTCTTCGGTTTACTTGTTTAATAAAGAAAAACAATTGGACGGTAGATACACGGATTCTACAATCATACGTATTGGGATCATTTGTATTAATATGGACCGGAGGGAGAGGGTGATAATGCGTGTATCTACCGCCCAATTGTTTTTCTTTATTAAACACGTAAACGGAAGAGCGTCCGAGAGGCCTTTTTGCTTTTTACCTTAAATGGTCCTTGGAGCGAGGGGCGGGGCGAAACTCACGGAAGTGATTTCAAAACAAAAGCACTCGTTTGCTAAAATCAAACTTTGAATCACTACAGTATCCTGCTGAAGGACCGGTGACCCTTTCACATGACGCTCCGGAGGAAAGGACGTCCCATTGCTCTTAAAACTAATTTCCCTGCTTCTCGTGGCTTCCTTGTGTCTCTCCATGCTTCCCTGGTGGGAGGGACTAGTCACAGGGAAACAACGCAAGTGAGGGAAGTAAGGAATCCATTTAACACTAGAACCGCCAACGGGTACATTTTACCCGCAGCTGTTTTTTTATTGTATGTAACTTTTTTTCAATAAAATATTAACGTCTCCCAGTCCGTGACTTTTCCTGAAAGTGTGTTATGTAACACCCTGTGTTGTTAAAAATTGTCAATATGAAGTCAGATTACCTCATAGAAATGCAGCGCTCCTCGCGCTATTGATTTTGCGATCAAAATGATCAAAATACTACGGAGGGAAGATATTTTCGTTTGGAGGGGAAGCTTGCGAGTGTGTGTGTGTGTATACGTGTGTGTGTTTGTGTATTTTTGCGTTTGTGTGTATTGTGTTTGTTTTCCAGAGAAAACCCTCACGAGAAACACCGGCTGTTGTTATGCCTGCTGTGACATCAAGTTACTCCGTTCTCCGCTTGTAATTATGCCGAAGCTTCAAAGTTATATTTATCATCTGAATTTGCCGAAACAAGTTTAATATTCTGAAAGCCAAGACTTTGTTTAATTTAAATCAGATGAAAACAAACTGTAACGGACCCTGCCGTGTTATCTATGATTACTATACTCTTACGTTCATAATTTCAGCCGGAGGGAGGGGCGGCGCTGCTGGAAGAGCAGATTGCGAGTGAGAGGTGCTTGTCTTCGTCCCTTTACAAGCTTCAAAAATGTATTTATCGTGTGATTTTGGAAATAAAAGTTTCATATTCTGAAAGCCAAGACTTTGTTTGTTTAAAATCAAACAAAACACCCGAACCCTGAACAAATAGTTTTTTTACGTAAATCCACGTTTACTCTGAAATGAGCCGTTGCGACTTCCGACTTCCGATTTTGATAGAGCGGGTCACATAATATGAAAAGCTGAGAGTCCACAGATTATATTGGTATACATGTCATCCCTGTGCGATCAAAACTCACCGTTCTGTATGGTACATTGTACCTTGGAAATCAATAGCGGGTAAACTTTACCCGTTGGCGGATATAGGTATACAGCGACCTCTGGCGGTTCTAGTGTTAACCGAAGTGAGAAGGGCCCTATGATTAACAGAACAAAACTGCTACCCCGGAAACAGGATGCAATGCATCATCTGTGAAGCTTGTCACGTGCCTCAAAGGTTGAGAAGGAGGGGCCGTCCCGTCACGTGCCTCAAAGGTTGAGAAGGAGGGGCCGTCCCGTCACGTGCCTCAAAGGTTGAGAAGGAGGGGCGTTGAGGCTCCGCCCATGTTGAGCTCCCGCCCATGTTGAGGTACTGCGCACTGCAGTGAGGGGCAGAGCCCTATTATCTCTGGGGCTCTGGTGAGGGGTACTACCCCGTCTGTGTGCGAGGGGGCGGGGCAGTTTACACACACGCGGCTAATACATGCATGCAACACACGGCAGGGATGGCGGAGAGAAGCGCACCCTAGGTGTGGTTAAATGTTACCCGTGTTAATGTGGACAATGCTCGATGCCAATAGTGCAATAAGAGTTTAGTATGTTAGGGCGGTAACATGAGCAATTTGTCTAAACATTTAGCATAAGCAGGGGTGGTTCTAGGGGGGGCAGTGCCCCCCTAACACTGACCTCTGACCCCCCTGTGGCCCCCCTAACAATGAAAAGTTTTGTTTTTGTTTTTTTAAATGTATATTTTCTAGGGCTGTCAAACGATTAACATTTTTAATCAGATTAATCACAGCTTAAAAATGAATTAATCATGATTAATCACCATTCGAACTATGTCCAAAATATGCCATTTCTTTATGTATATTGTTGTGGGAATGGAAAGATAAATGAAAGAAGGCGGATATATCCATTTAACATACAGTATGTATGTATGTTTATTATAACATTGTTCTGTGTGTCAAAATGAAAGACAGCCCACACACCTATCAATCATTAAACCGTGGGGTCTTATTTCATTACGTGTTGATTTCTATCAACACATAATGTTGTATCGATGTATATAGAGATGTACTACAGCAAAAGTATTCTCCGTCGGGACTTCTTGCAACAACATCACGCCGTTATCTTGATTCTGATTGGCCAGAATACATTATCAAAGATGTTCTATTGAGAAGACGATCACTACGTGACAAAAGTTTTCAAAACCGTTTCTAGTCTTCGGTATTTCCAGACAAGTGGCTACTGAAATCAATCTGTCTGTGCAATTTACTCGGTGCGAGTTGGCGGACTTTATTTTGCTTACTTTAACATCATTTTTTATGGTGGGGCTAAGCCATTTCATGGTATGGGTGTAGCCTACCCCAGCCATACCCTGGCGCTGCCACTAGTGGGATGTATGGGGCGGGCCATTCTGCACATGCGTTAAATGTGTTAAATATTTTAACACAATTAATTCAAAAAATTAATTACCGCCGTTAACGCGATCATTTTGACAGCATTAATATTTTCTGGTACTCGGTTTGCCAAAAACCGCAGGATTTTGTTGCTGTAATGTGTAATTGTGCAGACACCCTTATGTAACTGTTCATTGCCTTTATTTTTTTATAAATATGGTGTTAGTGCAAACATTGCACTATAACTTAAGCTGAAGCTAACAGGAATAACTATAAGATCTATCTGAAATAAATAAGTGTACTGAAACAAATGCCAATAACTGTCTAGTTCTCTTTTTCGTCCTGCATTTATTGTGCCCCCTCAGAAAATAACTCGCCCCCCAGTGGCCCCCCCAGTCAAATTGGTCTAGAACCGCCACTGAGCATAAGTGCACCACATTCAGACGGAGAAATGCACCGGGTTCGTCTTTCTAGTAGCTCTGTAGCCCCATCCACGAGTAACGTTTCCACGTCAGCAACACACGGAGTTAACAAAATTATACAAACATGGCTTAATGATTAGAGGTAACTGAGTTATTTATTTTGTTAAAGTTTCAGCTATTCTGTTTACAGTTCTGTTATCACATTATTTAATACGATTTGTTAAAACATTGTTTCTTTTGATGTGAAATATTATTTATTTAATTTAAATAAAAAACAATGTTAATTTTGTTCACAATTTGTTTCGTTAATTTATAATATATGTATTTTTGAATCAAGTATTCATCTTTATTGTCTTCATTGTTAGTTTCCACATGCCTAAAACAACCTCAAGCTAAATCTAAAAGTTTATGGCTAAATAAGAGCGTTTGAGAAATTGTGCAAGTCATAATAGTCCGAATAGTCGATTAATCGTTGAATTAATCGATAGATTAATCAATTATCAAATTAGTCATTTGTTGCAGCCCTACACAACACTGAGCTGGCCCTGAGACAAGGCAATGAAATGTATTCCCGAGAAGGTACACCATTGACGTCCCCAAAGTTGAAACACGACATTTTGGAGCACTTGGCAGAGGCAATCTTCACCTACACTGCGTATCCCAATGACGCACAGAGGTCTGCTGTAACCCAAGCCTTGATCGCAAAACATCCATGCTTTAAGGAGCCTGGTTCCTATAACGGTTGTTACGGATGGCAGCAAAGTCTAAAGTACAAAGTAGGAAACTACCGGACAAAACGGAAAGCCTTGGGAAGTACTGAACTCCTGGTAAATTCCCTAAACCAAAATAACCAGTGTGACTGACAATCAAAAAACCAAGGAAAGCTGAAGTAAATGATCTCCCCCCACACCCAGTTGGAGAGACGGAAGACTCTCTTGAAGCTGCAAGACTTGCCCTCATTGAAGCAAGCAAGAGAAAAGATCGAAGAGCATTAACGATATGATGTCCAAAACCTACAGCTGGAGGAGACAGGAACTGGTAGCCAAGTCCCGCAGGTGGAAGAATCCAAAGAAAGATGGCCTGCATTCTTCCAACCTTTCCAGGTGAGACTCAAGAAGTGGTCCTTACAGTATTTGTTACAACACATAATGAGAATCATGTTAACATTGTCAAGTTTCCCTCAATTGTTAAACAATGACCTCCCTAGGAATTTATTTGGAATACAGTTGAGTGTTTTTTGTATTTAATTTGCCTACATTTTCAGCTTTAGATTTTGGCAACATATTGTAACCGACAAGTTGACCCCATTCATTTCTACTAAACTGGCTTGTGTATTTTATAACATATTCATTATATCTCTAATAGTCTCCCGATTTAAAATGTGTTGCAGATAAATGAGGAGTTCCAAAGATGCACCGCGGTTCCACTTGAGTAAACATTTATGTTCCAGCTGGACAGGTACACGCCAAAGCTTCTGGAGCTGTTCAATGCAAAGGGAGGAGCAGTTGGTCTGCGCATTAAAGCATTGTTGAAGGCACTGATTCAGGTGAGTTAACAGTGGTACATACTAAGTGATTTGTTTCTTCTTCAGTCATCTTGCCTGAAATCAGTTGATCTTTTCAAATATATTTTTTTGTAAAAAGGACCAGTGTGTCAGATTTACTGGTAGCCAGAACCGAGGCTGCACTCAATAAACCCACTAAACAACTAAATCGACAACTAGATTTAAAATGTTCATCACATTTGGTATAATTTCCTTTTATGAATATTTATTGATGATACACTTTTTTATTAAAATGAGTCATGCTCTTCTGAATGTAAATCAGCATTTAATTTCTTGCAAAACTTTTAACCACATAACAAAACATTAGTTGTTCAGATGTGCTCCCCGACACACTTTACACTTATTCTGATTAGCTACAGTCAGTAGGGGCTTGGACTGTGAGCCGTAGGGTCACCGGTTCGGACAGACCTAAATATGGAGTGTGACTGCTACTTGGAGAGGTCCCAGTTCACCTCCTGGCCCCTGCCGTGGTGCCCTTGAGCAAGGCACCGGACATCCCCCCCCCACTCCCATTGCTCCCATGGCGCTGTACAATAGCTGCCCACTGCTCCTGGTACTAGACTCCTGGTACCAGGATGGGTTAAAAGCAGAGGCCAAATTTCACTGTGTGCTGTGTGCTCTGCATGTGTGACCATTAAAGAGGGTTTCATCCCTCCCATTCTATTCTACATTTACATGCTTACATGATACCAGAATAATATTAATACATTATATTGAGATAATACACTAGTTGTATGTATATACAAATATGTCTCTATTACATGGTTATTTGTAAGTGTTGCAGCCACAGATTAGGCGGTCACCAGTTGTCTTTCTTCCCTCGTCACAACTTTTTTGTTCTACGAGTAAAACTTTGAACATACACGTATTCTCTTGGCTACAATGCTCTGCTGCAGGTACACTTAATTCAACTTACAAGCCTAACTCCGTACTTATTTACAACCACAGAAGAAGACTTGTTCTTCTTATGCTTCTTCTCTCTCTTGACGCAACCTTGTGGTGAAGACTAACAACAGCATTTCCAAATAAAATACTGCTGAGCAAGAACACAATATCATAACATGTAGATGTGTGACATTAGAAATAATAAAGAACAACATTAGATGCAAATAAAAAATGTATTGTGGGGTTGCTTCTTACATGTTGTACACATTAAATAAACATTCTGGTCAACTTAACATCTGGGATCTTCTTAATTAACATCTATCTGAATTAAGCTGTCACATAAACACAAGATAATTGAAAATAAATCGTTAAAGATTGTTTGAAATAATCGTCTGTTCTTATTTATTCTAGGACCCATGTGCTACTGTCTGTAAAAAGAGAGAGGTGACCTTGAGATGCCTCATTGAATATCTGGGAGAACGTGGAGAGGAGCTAATCTCTGAGCATGAGGTGAGGTTAAAAATAGGTAGTTTGACATTTTATGAACTATATCAATATAATGACTATGTGGTAAATTCTTGCAAAACAGTCTTTTTTGTAATGTCTTAAACCCCTTGTAATGCACGTGAATTGCACCTCTGTTACCAGCTCATGTAAACTGGCTGTACTCGTTGTGACTTCAAGACGGATTTTTTAGTTGTTGAGGAAAACACATGGTGTTTCCTAATTTGTTCTCAATTTAGTGTTTCGTTTGTATATACAGGGAGAAGCAGAGGTTGAAGTGCACCAGAGGCTCGTGATGCACAGCATGAAACTATATGTTGTACACGAGCCAGATGCAGTTGGGATCATCTTCGAGGGCATGCCAGTGTTGGCTGATGTGGGCAATGTTGCCAGAGCCTGCTGCCTCCTTCTTGGACTGACCTATGCTCTAAATCTGCAATATCCTGCAAAACTTGCCAAAACCTTTGAAGTCTTTCAGAGACTCTTCGTGGGACTGGTGTAGTGGAAATATTTCATGTGCTACCTTATAATATCCTTCATATGCTTAAACCAAATGAATGTTATTTCCTGTTGTTGTGCTTTCACCATTATTGTTCCTCTTTACGGAACAATTATTGTTTCTCTTCCTCCTCTCCTTCTCCTCCTCAGTCAAGGCCAGAACTGCTTTGACTGCTGGGATTCTCACACAGACACATCATACATCCCTGCTCCGAGAACTGTTCTGCTATCTCCTTCTGAAGGCCATAAGGCCAGATGGTGTCTCATAAACAGTTCTAACCGTGTGAATCCAGATTTATCCTTTTCCCCTCTGTTCCCTATATAATCTCTGCTTTTGTTTTTGTTCTTCGCACTCTCTGGTAGACTTTTCAGACTCTGCCAGACCTGTGACATTTTTACCTTATTGTATTGTGTATTTGAAGCTTCAAATAAATAACCAAAAGACAGCTTTCTCGATTCACCATTTATTTGTTTTTACCCTGACTTGTACTCTTTAGCCGTGTTTTGGGTCCTGAGATTTCCATAACACTGGACACTCTTCAGAACAAACAAACTACTGGCCTAGAGCTGTTGGCTCAGCTGATGGCTGGCAAAAGCTGTTGGTCCTTATTTTCCCATCTCCCATCTTTTCAAAAGAAAAGACTATCCAAACACTTAATTTTGTCTTTTTTATTTCACTTTGGCAGCAGATTCCTGTGTAGCTTCAGATCTGAGTTGTCTTATTAGTAAGCCTAATTTATACTTTAGTAGCAACACTATTTTCATATAATGGCAAAGAAAGGGTTCAGTGTCTTTTCTTTTTTCCCTGTGTCATATGTGGCAGCACTGTTCAATGTTTCTTGAAAACATTACCCACTGTAGTATGTGACGTGTGAATAAACTCCAACTCTGTATCAACAACACTGTTGTGTAACTTCAGTTAAATACCTGTATGTGTGTAGATTAGAAAGAGGGAAGATAAAGGATCTGCAGTATTTTATGAAGTATTAATCGTACGAAGGGCAGTTTTATATAAGTAGAAGTGTGTATTTCATCAGGACAGCAGAAAGCTTACACACCTTCCGGCGCAGACTGAAAACTCACTTCTCTTTCGACTCCACTTCGAGCGATAGAACTATTAACAAAGCACTTATATACTAATAAAGGGCTGGCTTATCTAAAGCCAGTTGAGTGGTACTTGAAATGTTTTTGCTCTATGAAGCCTGATGTACATGATTCTGTTTTCTTCAAGTTTGTATTTTGTTGATCGAACGCACTTATTGTAAGTCGCTTTGGATAAAAGCATCAGCTAAATGCAATGTAATGTAATGTAATGTATTTACCTGGTAGTAGGTAGTTGACTGTCGTAGTAGGCTGTCAGTAATGGCTATGCCTCTCTATTTGGACTGGTAGATCTCGGCAGACTGGCTACTGATTTAGATTTAGACTGACAGGAAGAAGTTGAATCGACTCGTTACAGGGCGCGAGAGAGAGAGAGAGAGAGAGAAAGAGAGAGAGATTTAAAAGTAACTTCCTGAAATGCAATTGTCTGCGGTGATACTACGGAGTCCCCAAAGGCCCAAAAGTGTGCAGACAAAACAGATGACCTTTGTAGATTAATACTTCATAAAATACTGCAGATCCTTTATCTTACTTCTTTCTAATCTACACACATACAGGTATTTAACTGAAGTGAAACAACAGTGTTGTTGATACAGAGTTGGAGTTTATTCACACGTCACATACTACAGTGGGTAATGTTTTCAAGAAACATTGAACAGTGCTGCCACATATGACACAGGAAAAAAAGAAAAGACTCTGAACCCTTTCTTTGCCATTATATGAAAATAGTGTTGCTACAAAAGTATAAATCAGGCTTACTAATAAGACAACTCAGATCTGAAGCTACACAGGAATCTGCTGCCAAAGTGCAATAAAAAAGACAAAATTAATAGAATCAAACCCTTTTTTTTTGTTGCATTTTAGTAGAGTATAAAAATCCCTATTCCGTCTCAAAGCGGTTGTGCACTGTTTTAAAATGCCGCTCCTAAATTACCCTTCTTCGATAAACGCTCGCATTGCAGATGAGACAGATGGACTTTGAATTGGAATAGATAAAAAAATAATCATCCGGCCCCACCTGCATTAGCAGGTAAACACAATGGACGAAACAAATACATTAAATTAAAACCACTTTCCAGCAGTCAGCAGCACATTGTAAAAGCTGTTGATACAACTGTTCACATTCATAATTAAGTAAAGATAACACCCTTTTCACCCCGGTTACATTTTCCATTTGCCCTGAGAGGCTCAGTGAGGTAAAGGACTCTGAGTGTTTGGATAGTTCACTTTAGTCTAAGTTATCTCAGTGTATCTCAAACGGTTTTATCACAGTTTATGTAAACAAATATCTCCAAGGCACACCTTTATATGTTTTAATTTGAAACATGTTCCCACGGCTATGCAACGAAGCTTACATTATACAAATGTAGTGCAATATACAGACTGATAAGCTTGGCATTAGCTTATGACAAGGCAAGGCAAGTTTATTTATATAGCACCTTTCAACACAAGGCAATTCAAAGTGCTCAAGTAAGGGGTGGGAATGAATAAGCATTTGCTTCCTCCTACTCCCTTTCGATCACATATGATTTTTTTAAGATAAGTATGATGTAACTATTTTATAGTCATATTTTCGGCTGCCCGGGCCTAAGGAAGTTGCTCTACTTATGAAATCTCTGTTAGTTTAAATTCCCACTGCTGGAAAGTGGTTTTACTTTAATGTATTTGTTTCGTCCATTGTGTTTACCTGCTAATGCAGGTGGGGCCGGATGATTATTTTTGTATCTATTCCAATTCAAAGTCCATCTGTCTCATCTGCAATGCGAGCGTGGCTTTACCGAAGAAGGGTAATTTAGGAGTGGCATTTCAAAACAGTGCACAAACGCTACGAGCTGGAATTCCCTCCTAATTCTGCCCTACGCTCCAAAAGGTGAGGGACCTGAAAGGACAGCTAAATGCACAGCAGTCCATTTTCACCAGGCCCAACAACAAGAGCAAGGCTGCTCCAGAGCATCTTATCGCGTCAGTCACGTTCTTGCAAAACACATGAAGTCTTTCAAAGATGGCGAAGTTGTGAAAGAAGCATTCCTAGAAGCTGCCCACGTGCTTTATGGGGACAGTAAAAATAACCGTAGCATTTCAACAGGTTTTTGATATAATAAAAACTCAAGTTAGATACCGTTATTAATTTTTAGTTTGTTTGAACTTATTAATTATAATTATTGTACAAAATGGTATAAGAATGCAAACATTAAGATCTGTTCTGTTTAAATTGATTATAGTCTATTATCAATTTGGGTTAAGAAACTAGTGTTGCGTGCATCCTATTTTAAAGGCATTTATTTTTATACTCTACTAAAATGCAAAGAATTTTTTTTTATTAATTTTGTCTTTTTTATTGCACTTTGGCAGCAGATTCCTGTGTAGCTTCAGATCTGAGTTGTCTTATTAGTAAGCCATAATTTATACTTTTGTAGCAACACTATTTTTATAAAATGGCAAAGAAAGGGTTCAGTGTATTTTCTTTTTTCCCTGTGTCATATGTGGCAGCACTGTTCAATGTTTCTTGAAAACATTACCCACTGTAGTATGTGACGTGTGAATAAACTCCAACTCTGTATCAGCAGGACACCCTGTCCTCACTGCTTCAGCTCCTTCAGCGACAGGCTGCTGCACCCCAGCTGTCACACAGAGAGATACCGCAGGTCCTTCCTTCCTGCAGCGGTCAGACTAGACTGTAAAAACCAACCTATAAGATATACTCAATAAAATGGGGGGTAACAATTTGCACACACTTCTTTTGAGTAGATTTTACCCAATATTTTTGGGTAAAGGTTACACATATTTAATATATAAGACTGACTTTAAGAAATTAAGTCAAATCTAACTCAATTACTTAATAAAACATATTATTTATAAATGAGTAATATTTACTCTCAATCATAGGCAGCTGGGTAAAGATTACTAATATTTAATATATAAGACTTACTTTAAGAAATTAAGTAAAATCTATCTCAATTACTTAAAACGTATTACTTATAAATGAGTAATATTTACTCATCATAGGCAGCTATTGACTTAATAATTGATCCATATAGAGAACCGCAGTGACGCGTCCTAAAACCCGGAAGTAAGTTAGCATTTTTAGCACTTCCGGTTCCTTTGTCAAAAAAGCAATGTATTTTCTCCATAGGGTTGTGGAAAATAGCTCGAAATAAGGTCTGTGGTTGACACAAATTTAAGAGATAAATCACGTTTTGTTCTACGACAGTAGATACATCAGCAGTGACCCCACTGGTGATTTTTGAAGAGTTTACATGTCTGAAAAACGATGGTTGTTACCGAGTGGCTGAATAGGACTACAGAAATTGTCGAGGCCGTTGTACGTCATTACACCTACACACGTAAACACTCCCGCTAAGTTTGTTTTCCCCTGTGTTCTGCTTGAAAGCAAGTACCTGCCTATCTTTAGTAGCCTATCTGTAGTATCTTTAGTATCTGTATATCTATATCTTACCATTAGAATCTCGATTTTTGAAATGGTCATTTTTAACACCGTAGTTTTACAAATTATCGAACAATTAATTGCCAGTGTTTTCTAATTTGACTCGGCAGTTCGTTTCGTTGGCTAACGTTAGCTAAAGCTAGCGCTACTACTTTGTTGCTTTTCTCCGGGTTGCAGCCACAGGTATTCGCATGAAACGTGCTCGTTCTATCGTTTCCCGGCCAATGTTTTCCAAAGGAGAGTCTGGATTCGTGTCATGAGGTAAGCTGACGTTACATTTTTGTCCATGTCACGGTGAAATGTAAATGATGGGTAGTGTATCGCCGTTTTAGAGATGGCATTGCTGAAAAGACCGCAACATAAGTAAAGATAATGAATACATCATATTAAAACCTGTGTGGCTTATATGATAAGTCTAATTAGTACAAGCAGCATAACGTTTCACCATGTAACTAAAGATTGTATTCAGGGAAATCAGTTTGACATATTGAACTAATAACAAATCACCTCTGCTCCATAGCTTCTCTTGGACGTAAAATCACATGTACATTTTACATTTATATTCAATTTAATATTCCAGCCCTAACATACTTTTGGATATATAATAACTTATATTTTGTTTTTCTTGTTATGCTGCTGCAACACAAACATTTCCCCAATTGGGATCAATACAGTAATATCTTAATTAATTAAGAAATATAACTATTATAATCAGTGTAGCAGCTGACACCTATTTTCAATATAGATTAATCTACCTTTATTTCTTTAGTTCAATTTTGATCGATAAAAATGTCAAAATAGTGAAAATGTTCACGACACAAAGTGCAAGGTTATATCTTTAGATGTTTTGTTTTAGCCTATGTACTGTATGTCTTAATGCTCTTATATGTGACGGTGTGACTTCCATGAAACTAATATTTTATATCTTCCCAACAGACGAGCTGAAAGGAAGCCTAACACTCTAACAACCACAACATTGCAAAGGCGAGTAAATGTAAATTAAAAACGATTCACAATTTCTTAATGTCTTCTTCTTTCTTGCAGTGAGGTGAAGCTGACCTTGCACTTGGTGCCAGTAAGGATGCTCCTCACGCAGGCTGAATGTTTCTCTCCCTTACTGACACAGAAGCCCTTGATTTGCAATGCTTCACTAATTGTCATTTCCCTGGCTCCGTACGGACACTTTACCTCCAGCACAGCGGAAGAACCTACCAGACCATCTGGTAGCCCAGTGTTGATGCCCCCAACACTCCTGATTGGGAGAGCCACAAACCTGACTCATGGACCTGCGTCTGGGATGCAGTGGTGAATGCCCTGACGCCCTCACATTCATTCATAGTCCCCCACTGTACAGACAAAACACCATCAAGGGCCTGTTGTTGCCCTAGCACCCTGGCAATAAGGGAAGCAGTCACACGCTTTGACCTCAGGACAGCTCCAACGTTGCTGCCAGTCAACCTTCCTTTCCTGAACAAATGCCAGTTTGGGTTGGTTCGCTGACCAGTGTAGCCACCTGAATTGCCCTCTGTTGCTCCTCAGACAATGCCATGCTTGCCACAATTGCCTCAGGTCCCTGATGCCCAACAGATTTGAGAATTTCAGGAACAGTAACTGTTTCCAAGCTGTAGTGTTCCTCTTCTGGCGCGGGGGAGAGAAGCCAAGACATTCCTGAGAACCTGCCCCTGAGTCTGTCCCTCAGCCAGTCACGATCTTCGGAGGTGGGCTCTCTTGTCAGCGGGTTGAATGAGTTATTGGTTGGAGGAAATAGCTCCTCCACTGAATGCGTACGTTTAGCTGCCCTTGGCTTCTTCCACTGACAGGGGGTGTCAGTGCAGATGAAACTGTGGATGGCAAAGATGGCTAATGCAGCCGCATGACTGCATTTCCATTCTCCACGTGGGCATTCACATTCTGTGGAGAGAATTCCCTCTTCTCCTGTAGATAGTGATACCTGTGGTGGTGGGATTGTTTTATTATTTAAAATATATTTACATTTGTAATGCCTTCCCAATTATCCCTTTAATTGTTTATAGCCTACTGTATGTTTATTTCATGGATATTTCTGTGTTTTCTGGTGCGTAATATTTGTAATCTTGGAGCCTCTTCTCTTTAACGTCTACATGCTACCACTGGCTCAGATAATGAAGAACAACAAAATAAGTTACCATAGCTATGCAGATGACACACACATTTACATAACCATTTCACCAGGAGACGATGCTCCAATTCAAACACTGAGTAAGTGCATTGAACAAATCAATGACTGGATGTGTCAGAACTTTCTCCAATTAAACAAAGATAAAACTGAGGTAATGGTTTTTGGAGCCAAGGTGGAATGTATAAAAGTTAGCGCTGAGCTTCAGTCTACAATGTTCAAAACAACAGATAAAGCCAGAAATCTAGGTGTAGTCATGGACTCTGACCTGAGTTTCAACAGTCACATTAAAACAGTTACTAAATCAGCCTACTATCACCTAAAGAACATATCTAGGATTAAAAGACTAATGTCACGGCAGGATTTGGAAAAACTTGTCCCTTTATCTTCAGTAGACTGGACTACTGCAATGGTGTCTTCACAGGTCTCACTAAAACATCTATTAGGAAGCTGCAGCCGATTCAGAACGCCGTTGCTCGAGTCCTCACTAACTCTAAGAAAGTGGATCACATCACTCCAGTTCTGAAGTCTTTACACTGGCTTCCTGTGTGTCAAAGAATATATTTCAAAATACTGCTGCTGGTTTATAAAGCACTGAATGGTTTAGGCCCAAAATACATTACTGACCTCCTGCTAAATAATGAACCATCCAGATCTCTCAGGTCTTCAGGGACTGGTCAGCTTTCTGTCCCCAGAGTCAGAACTAAACATGGAGAAGCAGCGTTCCGTTATTATGCTCCAGATATCTGGGACAAACTCCCAGAAACCTGCAGGTCCGCTGCAACTCTGACTACTTTGAAATCCAGCAAAAAGACTTTTTGCCGCTGCTTTTAATTGAACTATTCATATCTTAAACTGCACTGTAACTTTTATCCATGTATTTTTTCTTTTAATGTTTATTTTATTAGCTTTTCTTTTTAATGACTGGTTTTAAATGCCATTTTTTAATGTCTTTCATTTTTTGTAAAGCACTTTGAATTGCCATGTGTTGAAAAGTGCTATATAAATAAACTTGCCTTGCCTAATAAAGATTTCATGTGACACATAAAATGGATTTGTTGATGGGAATTAATGTGAATAAATTAACTCTAGGTTAACGGTACTCTTGCTATAACTACTCACCGACACTCTATAATCCTTGTCCCTCATGCTAGCCCTGACAACACCGGTAGTACACCTTCATCGAGGCTGCACGTGTCCTAACTTGTAGTGGTTCTCTCCTCTATCTCCATTCTTCTTGTCATATTTGTAAAACGATATCAGACTGGTAATTGACACAGCCATGACTTCTAGTTAAATTCAGTATGGCTAAAATGAAAAGCTTTGTTAAAATATGCAAGCACGCGGAAGTCAAAGTCAGCTTTATTGTAAACAAATTCTACATGTGTTTTACATCCAGAAATATCGTTTCCCACAGTGTGACATGTAGCCTATACATAAAACAAAACGGGCCTAGATAAACGGGGTATACAGTTTAAAATATTAATATATTTAAAGTGTTCAAAGTGCAGTTTCAGTGCAAGTCAGTTGAAACGATCTTAAGTTGGCGTGACATTGAAGTCGTGCGACCCTGCTGCTGTACTGGCTTGTAGTTCGTTTATAGCATCACGTTAGCATTTCGCTTTTGGCGACGAGATTTATGATTCAAAAATTATAAAAGTAGTGGAGACATGTGGAGATTATGCGGCTGAACAAAACGTGATCCTTCTCTTAAATGTGTGTCAACCACAGACCTTATTTCGAGCTATTTTCCAAAATCCTATGGAGAAATTGCATTGCGTTTTTGACGAAGGAACCGGAAGAAGTTTACATCCGGGTTTTATGACGCGTCACTGCGGTTCTCTATTGGGGCTTGCACCAGGGGGATGTTTATTCAACCACCTCAGTATTTCTTTCTTCTGTTTTTAACTGTCGTGACCGTTGCATTAGCGCGAGTCTAGCAGCAGTTAGCAGCAGAGTGGATGACGTAGAATGCATTCTATGATTTGACAGCCCAATGACTTTGCAAATAACACCCATTTTGAAGTTTATCAATCAATCAATCAATCAATGTTTATTTATATAGCCCAATATCACAAATGTTACATTTGTCTCAGTGGTCTTCACAGTGTGTACAGAATATCAGTATGACAATACGACACCCTCTGTCCTTAGACCCTCACATCGTACAAGGAAAAACTTCCAAAGAAAACCCAGTTTAAAGGGAAAAATGGGAGAAACCTCAGGGAGAGCAACAGAGGAGGGATCCCTCTCCCAGGACGGACAGACGTGCAATAGATGCCGTGTGTAAATTGAAAAGATAATACATTTGCAACATAGGTAGTCCAAATGTTTGGAAATGCATGTGTGTATAATAGGAAGATGAATCCACGAGGATATCCATCCAGGACCGATGATCCAGGACCACAGCCACGACTCAGGATCCAGCGCTCGTGATCCAGGACACAAGACCGCAGGATCATCCATGACTCCGGATCCCAGCATATATAGACCCCAAAAAGAAAGACATTTGGGGAAGCTGGGTTAATCGGAACATGAGAGTACACGGGTATAGACAGAGAGAAGGAAGAAGTAAGATGTCCCCCGACAAACTAAGCCTATATCAGCAAAACTAGGGGCTGAATCTAATCAGCCCTAACTATAAGCTTTATCAAAAAGGAAGGTCTTAAGCGCACTCTTAAAAACGGATAGGGTGTCTGCCGCCCGAACACAAACTGGAAGCTGATTCCACAAATGTGGAGCTTGATAAGAAAAGGCTCTGGCTCCCATTGTACTTTTAGAGACTCTAGGAACAACCAACAACCCTGCATTCTTGGAACGCAATGCCCTAGTAGGACAGTAGGGTATAATGAGTTCTTTAAGGTAAGATGGCGCCTGCCCATTAAGGGCTTTGTAGGCGAGAAGAAGAATTTTAAATTCTATCCTGTGTTCTATAGGGAGCCAGTGTAAGGCAGCCAGAACAGGAGTAATGTGGTCCCTTCTCCTAACTCTGGTTAGTACACGAGCCGCAGCATTTTGAATCAGCTGAAGCGACTTGATTGACTTTTTGGTACTCCCTGATAGTAAAGAGTTACAATAATCCAGCCTAGAAGTAACAAATGCATGGACTAGTTTCTCTGCATCGTTTTGAGGCAAGATATGCCTGATTTTTGCAATGTTACGTAGATGGAAGTAGGCGGTCCTTGAAATTGATTTGATGTGGGCGTTAAAGGATAAATCCTGATCAAATATAACACCAAGATTCCTTACAGTCTCACTGGAGGCCAAATTAATGCCATCCATAGTTAGTATATCTTTAGATAATTTGTTTCGTAGATTCTTCGGGCCAAGTACAATAACTTCAGTTTTGGTCGTGTTTAACATCAAAAAGTTTAAGGTCATCCACGTTTTTAAGTCCTTAAGGCAGTCTTGAATTTTATTTAGATGATTAATTTCATCAGGCTTAATTGATAAATATAGTTGAGTATCATCTGCATAACAATGAAAGTTTACAGAATGATTCCTTATAATATTGCCTAACGGAAGCATATATAATGTGAACAAAATAGGTCCGAGCACTGAGCCCTGTGGCACTCCATGGCTAACTTTGGTTTGCGTGGAAGATTCATCGTTGACACGTACAAACTGACAGCGTTCAGATAGATAGGACCTAAACCAGCCTAAAGCAGTTCCCTGTATGCCAACTAAGTGCTCTGGTCTTTGCAATAGGATATCATAGTCGATAGTATCAAATGCAGCACTGAGATCGAGCAAGACAAGAATAGAGACAAGTCCCTTGTCTGAGGCTATTAGAATGTCATTTGTGACTTTAACCAGAGCTGTCTCTGTGCTATGATGTGTTCTAAAGCCAGACTGAAAATCTTCAAATAAATCATTGTTTTTTAAGTAATCACACAGCTGTTTTGCGACCGCTTTCTTAAGAATTTTTGAGAGGAACGGAAGATTAGAAATAGGTCTATAGTTGGCTAAAACCTCTGGATCGAGGTTGTGCTTTTTAAGAAGCGGTTTTATCACTGCTACTTTGAATGATTGTGGAACATAGCCTGATAATAAAGACATATTCATAATATTTAATAAAGAAGTGCTAATTAATGGAAAAACTTCCTTCAACAGCTTAGTTGGAATTGGGTCTAACATGCACGTTGATGGTTTAGAAGAGAGAATCATTGAATGTAATTGTTCAAGGTTTATGGCTGAAAAGAATTCTAGTTTACTATCTAGTGTAATATTAGAACTTACGTTTCCGGGAGCTGTTGATAACACTTCAATCAGGAGAGACGTGATGTATGTAATACATGTTTATTATCCGTCATATTATATAAATTAAACATAATGATAGTTTATAACAAGAGAACAAAATGGTGTTTGGCGATTAGGCCCAGGTTTTGTAGGATATCATTCGGGAAGGGAAAGAACCATTTCCGATTAACCCCCCCGGGTCTAGACACTGGTGATGGTGATAAGTGGTTAGGTCCGGTTGGAAGGGAGGAGGTTAAGCTTGGCCCTGAGTTGGAAGCAGGAGGCGAAGGGGTGGAGGAGGGTTGCGCGTTGACACCTGAAAGACAGCTGATAGAAAAGGGGAGAGCATATATAGAGGGATTAACAGGTGCGGTAATTAGGCTTGTGAATGGAGGGAAGTGATAGGTTGGCTAAGGAGTGGCGCTCTCTCATCTAGTGAAAGGAGCGAGTATTGCCATGACGTGCAATACGGAGTGATGGGTCTTCCTGTCTGAACTTGCGCTGAGCTTCATTTCAATCAGGAGAGACGTGATGTATGTAATACATATTTATTATCTGTCATATTATATAAATGAAACATAATGATAGTTTATAACAAGAGAACAAAATGGTGTATGGCGATTAGGCCCAGGTTTTGTAGGATATCATTCGGGAAGGGAAAGAACCGTTTCCGATGAACCCCCAAAAGAAGTGAAGTATGAAGTACTGAACGTGAAGAATTCTTACCTTGTGGGATGCGGTGGAAATCTATGGATGAAATGAGAGGTTAATACATGTGGGGATTTAGACGTACTGATGCCTCAGGCATCCTTCCTGGACGTACGGGGCATCCCGGACGTACGGGGCATCCCGGACATACGGGGTTTCCCGTTGTGCAGGAATATCATTCGGGAAGGGAGAACCGATCCGATGAATCCCCAAAATAATGAAATATATAGAATTGAGATGTACTGGGTTACTTACCTTACGAGCTAGCTGCAGTGGTTTATGGATATAATTAGAGAATTATACGGGGACAGAGAAAACATGTTATTGACTAGCGTAGGACTAAGAGTGGGAAAATGCATGGATGGATTCGTCCTGGCTCACGCGAGCCTCAGACCCTTCCGGTCAAAAATGAAATAAAATGCATGGATGTCACATCCTGGCTCACAAGCCTGAGACCCTTCCGGTCAAACATGAAAAGTAAAAGCCCTTCCGGCCAAACGTGAAATAAAAATGCGTGTATGTCACATCCTGGCTCATAAGCCTGAGACCCTTCCGGTCAAACATGAAAAGTAAAAGCCCTTCCGGCCAAACGTGAAATAAAAGAAACGTGGATGTCACATCCTGGCTCACAAGCCTGGGACCCTTCCGGTCAAACATGAAATATTTTTTCTTCCATATGCATTTTGTATCTATTTATAGATTAATACAAATAAAAAATAAAATAAGAATGTGTTTGAGCCCTAAGGGAAGATAGTTCTAAGAGCACGGGATCTGGGTGAGTAGATGAGATGCTGCTAAGCGAGTGATGTTAAGGGAGTGGAGGGATGAATGATCAGAAGAATCTCCCGCCATGTAGTTTCTGAAGCAGGGCGGGGATCTTAGGCCGGCTGCGCCTGGGACATACGGACCTCGAATGAGCATCGTTGCAGGTGCTGCAGATATGGAGGTAATGGCAGTTTGGGTAAGTGCAGACATTTTCATTGAAGTTATTGCATATCTGCTGGTCTTGCCAGCGCTGCGCCTGACTGCCTTGTCTGTTATCTGAAGTCTGAAAAGTGTGGGGGGGGGCCTCTGCCTGCGGAGAAAGGCACTGAAGGGCAGAATTGGGCGAGGTGGCCCTGAGCACCGCAGCTGTTGCACGACATGACTTGGTGGCCGCCTGTGGACATGACGAGCAGCTCCGTGTCCAGTATGGTCCAGTCAAGGCGGATGTTGGAGTGTGCAATGTGAAGCGCTGCTTTACATGAGAAGTTCTTGTGGTAGGAGTAAAACACGTTTTTGCCGTATTTTAGAAAAAGGTCGCCGATCAGAGCAAGATATGCATTTAGCTCTTGCCTTCTTTCCGGGTAGACGGAGCATATGACGTCACGGTAGATGCCGAAAGCAACCAGAAAATACCCTATGGAGAGGTCTCTGTTAAGACGGGGGTCTGCTGCCTTGAATACGGCGGTGATGCTTCCCCCTGTGGCGATGGATTTGTCGCACTCAGGGGACGGCAGGATGAGGCTAACTAGATTAATGTCCTTCCCGTCGAGTATTTTTGCCCGGAGCTGGGGGGAAATATTAGCCATTTGGGAAATGTAAGACCTACCGGAAAGAGTGACTGGGAGGGCGGAAGCCAGGGAATGAGGAGAGGCTACACTGTGAGGGAATGTAGGGGCTTGGACTGGCATTAACCCCGGCGGCGCCATGGCAGGAAGCGCAGCCCCGTGAGTTGATGAAGTGGAGTCTCTGGCTGCTGCCCTTTCCATAGACTGAAGGCGAGCGTCGATTTGTTGCATGGATTTGCCCAGGGACTCCAAGTTGGTGTTTGCCAAGCTGGTATCTATGAGCCCAGGCTGGTTTAAGGTGCTTCCGGGCTGGTCAGCGATGGTGCGAGCCTGGGAGGAAGTTGACTTTTTGGACGGATGAGCTACTGGGGGGGGGGCGACTTCATTGTCCTCTCACCCCCGCGGCCTCGGCCGCGCCGCGATCTGTCGGAGGGGCCGGCTGGAGCTGCTGGCGTGAGCTGGGGGACGGCGCCTGCTACTTGGTCTGAGAGCTCGCGAAGCTGGGAGAGAGTAAGACCTGGGGCTGGGGAAATGCCCTTCTGCTGCAGTTGAAGAGTGAGGAGATCTGCCTCTGCTGAATGAGAGCTGCTGCGGGAACCCGCACGGGTGCTCGGGCGCCGGTAGCTTGAGGAGGGGGAAGCTGCCTCGGGCGGAGTGTCAGGGCTGGGATTGAGATCCTCCTGGAAGAGTTCGTCCTCGGAATCGTCCGAATTGGACATCTTTGAGGTTAGTTTTGTCGTACGCGGAGGTTTGTTTGCACTACCGTTGCACGTTGACACCTGAAAGACAGCTGATAGAAAAGGGGAGAGCATATATAGAGGGATTAACAGGTGCGGTAATTAGGCTTGTGAATGGAGGGAAGTGATAGGTTGGCTAAGGAGTGGCGCTCTCTCATCTAGTGAAAGGAGCGAGTATTGCCATGACGTGCAATACAGAGTGATGGGTCTTCCTGTCTGAACTTGAGCTGAGCTTCATTATACTGGTCAAAGGCGAGAGGTCATTCATTTTGTTTCTAAGAGTAACAATTGTATCGTTAAAAAAGCACATCAAATCATTACTACTGAGTGCTATGGGAATAGAAGGCTCAATCGAGTTGTGGCTCTCTGTCAGCCTGGCTACAGTGCTGAAAAGAAATCTTGCATTATTCTTATTCTCATCTATTAATGAAGAGTAGTAGGCTGCTCTCGCTTTACGCAGTGCTTTCTTATATTCATTGAGAGTAATATGCCAAATTAAACGAGATTCTTCAAGTTTAGTGGAACGCCATATCCTTTCAAGTTGTCTCGACTTTTGTTTTATTTTGCGGTTTTCGGCATTATGCCATGGAGCTAATCTATGTTGTTTTATTTTCTTCTTTTTCAAAGGAGCAACAGAGTCTAATTGTATTCGCAGCGCATCTGTAGCACTATCAACAACATGATCAAAAGGTTTCCTCCCCTACATGCAGACATGCTATTGAGTTAAGTATTGGTGGAATCTCTTCCTTAAATTTGGCTATAGCACTAACAGATAGGTTTCTGCTGCAAGAGCTTTTGACTAATGCTTTGTAGTCTCGTAATAGTACTTCAAAAGTTACTAAGAAATGGTCGGATAAAGCAGGATTATGCGGTTCGACTAATAGTTGCTCAATTTCAATACCATAAGTCAGAACAAGGTCGAGAGTGTGATTATGAAGCTTAGCGCAAGTTCAATAAGGAAGACCTAACACGAGTCACTTACACGTCACTCGATGGCTCCCTTCCCCCCTCATTAAATATGAGGGCGTCACCCCTCAGCAGCCAATAGCTGCACATGCTAAATTCCTTAAATGCCTGCTCTTCCTCCCTGTCAGTTGTCATTTGCAGATGACCGCAAACAGTAGCAGTACTACAATACTCCTCCTCGTGAGAAAAAGAAAAAAGCACAAGAAAAACTAGCTCAAGATGTCCAACTCGGACAATTCAGATCACGAACCTGGTATGAAATTATTCGAGCCCGGTTCGGCTCCCCACAGCGGCCTATCACCAGAGGCAGACTTCCTCATCGCCCGGCTCCTGCAGCAGGGCATCCCCACAGCCCCAGGCCTCACTCTCTCGCAGCTCCGAGAGCTTCTCGGATCAGGTCTCCAGCACAGCTCCCCAGTCCGGGGCAGCAGCTCCAGTCAGCTCCCCAGAGAGCAGGACGAGGACGCGGAGGTAAAAAAAAGAAAGAAGTCTAGCCCTCCAGGATCCCATCCACCTCTAAAATCCACCCCTTCCCAGGCTCGCCAGTCTGGGAGCGTCACTAACACACCCCTCATGGAGAGTAGCGTGGCCGGCTCCCTGCAATCCCTGGCTAGCTCCATGATAGCCATTGATGCTCGCCTCCAGGCCCCGGAAGACTCCGTCACAGGAGCTTCGACTTCCGTGGCACTCAGGTCAGGTACTAGTGTTAACGAAAGTGTTTGCACTCACCCACACAGGGTCGGGTTGGAACGGAATAGATGTAACGGCGTTACGTAATCAGAAATACAAAAAATCATGTATATTCAGCGGGCGTTACATTTGAAAAACGAGTAATCTGAGTCAGTTACTTTCGTAAACCTGAAGTGAATACTTATTGGAACTATTGGTTGAGAAGTTTCCTCACAAAATGTAATATTCATTACCAGCAGAACCGTGTGCACACTGCACAGCGCTGCAGCGTGTCTGTGAGCGAGAGATGCAGCGTGTCTGTGAGGCCCCGCCCCCGCACGCAGATGAGAGAGAGAGAGAGAGAGAGAGTTCTCTTTCAAAATATATTGAAAGGTAGAAACGGAGATGGTTAGATAAAACGTGGAAGATAACGTTTATGTAGCATTTATTTATTGTCGAAATGATGACATTTATAACGGGATCAAATCAAAGTGAATGGCCTGCTGAATGTATAGGGCAAGTGACTGAAAAAAAAGTTATTACATCGTTTCAGATAATAAATAATAATGATAAGAAGAAGAAGAAGAAGAAGAAGAAGAAGAAGAAGAAGAAGAAGAAGAAGAAGAAGAAGAAGAAGAAGAAGAAGAAGAAGAAGAAGAAGAAGAAGAAGAAGAAGAAGAAGAAGAAGAAGAAGAAGAAGAAGAAGAAGAAGAAAAAGAAAAGAAGAAGAAGAAAGAAAGAAGAGGAAAGAGAAGAAAGGAACTTGGAAGTATTCTAAAAGTAATCTGCCACAAATCTGGCTCACCCTATATTTTTACAGGCCCACCCTAAAGTACATTTCTGCCTACGCTACTGTTTTTTTTCGCGAGCAACGTGACCAACAACCAATCACATGAATCTCTTGCCTCCGAGATACAAAGCAATAGCAATGTTAAATTGAACATTGCTCAACTTTTGAAGCGAGCAACACCAGCAACGCTCCACGTCGCTTCCCAAAATACAGTTCTGCTAAAAGTGACGTCACCCTATTCAAAGTGAATAGGCAGGAGCGTTGGAAGCTTTAACGCACGCCACCGTGTAGACGGGCCGTCACAGTAGCACTGCGCCAGAAACCTTGTGGAGGGGGAAAGAAAAAGAAAAAAAAATTGGAATATCACCCCTCCACTCCCATTATCATCCCTCAGCTGCACTATCTACTCACCCAGATTCCGTGTTTGTTGACTATCTCCTGTCAGGGCTCTCCCAAGGCTTCAGGGTAGGGGTCCTCCCATCCGCCACAGTGACTTTCATAGCAAGAAACTTACAGTCAGCCGCTAAAGAACCCAACATAGTTTCCCAGCTCATCGACAAAGAACTTCTCAAAGGATATATAATCGGCCCCTTTATCTCCTCCCCCTTCTCAGTGTTCCATTCAAATTCCATCGGAATAAGCCACACGTAAATAAAAGGCGAATTTCGATCTGTCCGCTCCCCGCTCCGGCCATTCGGCAGCGTCAATAGGATCATCCCTCCAGATCAGTTCTCCCTTCACCATGCCTCAGTGGATAATGCAATAAAGATGATCAAGTTCACAGGGCACGGAGCTCGGCTCTCCAAAGCGGACATTACCGATGCCTTCAAAATCATCCTCATTCATCCGTCTCAGTGGAATTCGTTCGGTATTAAGTGGGAGTCCAAACTCTATTTTCACCGTTCGCAGAAGCAGCCCCTGCATCTTCAATTCCTTCTCGGAAGAGCTCTGCTGGATCCCGCTGAACATCGTCAGAATCCCCTCCGTCCTTCACCTACTGGACGACTCCTCCCCATAGACCCGCCACAGGACAGCTCAGGGATCTCACTGGCCATGCTTAAACACTGCTTCAGGAGTTAGGTGTCCCTCTCTCCGAAGAGAAAATGTTAGGTCCCGACACACGCTTAGAGTTCTTAGGCATCATCCTCGACTCCATAGACATGAAGGCGTCTCTCCCCTCCGACAAATTGCAGCGCATCCGGGACATCACCAAGTCATACTGCGAGCAACAAGTTCAGTCAGACAACTCACGTGTTCCTTTAACATGTTTATTAGAAGCAGCATATAGTTGAGTTTGGCGACTAGGCTCGGGCATCATCACTCCATAGATATAAATAGCACGATGAGTGATGATTAAATAACTAACCCCCGAGCCTACAGGTGGAAGCTGGGGTGGTGGTGGGGCAGGCAAGCAGCAGCAACATGAAACACAGCAGCACGAACATGAACGCAGCAATAGCAAATGAATGCAGCAATAGCAAATGAACGCAGCAAGCAGCAGCGACGTAGCTGCATCAATAGCAGCAGCAAGCAATGCATGGTGAGCGATCTGGCAGGTTAAATAGAGCGGCATATTAAGGAGACTCTGTTTGGTTGGTTGTAGAGCGGCTAGGGGGCGTTATGTATGAATGCAGCATAAGTGCTCGAGTTGACTGCCTGAACTAGCTCGCGGGCTTCCCCCCATTTCAGTCAGACAACTCACGTGTTCCTTCAACATTATTAGAAGCAGCATATAGTTGAGTTTGGCGACTAGGCTCGGGCATCATCACTCCATAGATATACATAGCACGATGAGTGATGATTAAATAACTAACCCCCAAAACTGCGTGGAGATTAGATACTATCCCCCAAAACTGCATAGCCCGAGCCTGACGCTGGTGATGTGAGACTGATAAGTAGAGGGCCTGGCGAGCTGCCATGTGGCCATTCCCCCTAAGCACAGCGGCTTTAAGGGGAATATACTACTAAGTGAGACTGCTATGTGTAGGCCTGAGGAATAGCCCAGAGCCGATTCTTCCCTGAGCACAGCGGCTTTGAGAGGAATATACTACCTATATATGCTACCTAGTGAAACTGCGATGTGAAGGCCCGGGAACAGCCCGAAAAGCCATCCCCCTTAAGCACCACGGCTTTGAGGGGAATATACTACCTAGTGACTGCTATGTGAAGGCCCGGGAACAGCCCGAAAAGCCATCCCCCTTAAGCACCACGGCTTTGAGGGGAATATACTACCTAGTGACTGCTATGTGAAGGCCCGGGAACAGCCCGAAAAGCCATCCCCCTTAAGCACCGCGGCTTTGAGGGGAATATACTACCTATATATGCTACCTAATGAAACTGCTATGTGAAGGCCCGGGAACAGCCCGAAAAGCCATCCCCCTTAAGCACCGCGGCTTTGAGGGGAATATACTACCTAGCGAGACTGCTATGTGTAGGCCTGGAAGTGACCAGTGCCGACCCCCCCCCCAGCACCGCGGCTTTGAGGGGAATATACTACCTATCAAGACTGCCATGTCTAGGTCTTTGAGGCAGCGACAATGAGCTTTCCCCCCCCAAGCATGCAGCTATGAGGGGAATATACTATAATGAAATAAATATAATCTAACCCAGCAACCACCTGGTATGCAATAACAGGATTCTACAGATATACATCTTTGAACGTTACTCATCATCGAGTAGTGCAAGAGCTCATGGTTGTTTGTGCTGCAAGGATCTCATTCATGTGAGGCATGATATAGCGCTGGTGGGCAGAAGATGACCGACGGCCCACGATCCTCAGGGTTGAGGTAGGCGGATATAGAGCTGCGGTTGTGGCTGTGCAGATTCTTAAACAGTGGGAATAGCGATCTGGGGGCAGGTCGCAGCTTAGGCAGAGATCACGCAGCTTGGAGAAGAACCCTCGTCGTTGGGTTTGCAGCCATCGAATACACATGGGTGCCGACGCATGTGTCAGAGGGCAATGATGCGAGACGTTCAGCATGGAAGATAAAGGACAAAGAAAACAGTGTTAGTTTTAGCAATGATTATTCGGGGTTCCTTGACTCCCCAAACAGAACTGTCAGACATTGAATGTTTCAAAACAGTGTGTATATTTGATCTCCAAAGTTAATTCAGTAAGGGAGAGATTAAGCTGAGGATTAAAAGGTGAGAGGTCTGTGTATATTCGCCACCTGAGAAACCAATAGAAAGCTGTAACAACTGCATCTGACGTTTATCAATATATAGTGAAACCACTTTGCCTGAATTTATACATTAACCTTTGCACGGGTGCAAAGTTAAGAGGCAGTCTTTATCATTGCGTGGAGGACGTGCCTTCTTAAGGCCCTTGAGGAGCAAATTAATTAACTCTAGCGTGGCTTAATACTTAGCACTTGAAGATTGCAGGATTCTAATGAAAATACCATTAATGCATGAACAACTATTATATCTATTGCATAAGTACACAGAGGAGGTTGGGACAGAAGAAGATAAAGTACCAAGCTGAATTGTATGCTTTGAATCATGCTCTTGGTTGGAGGCAGAATATGGGAAATCCTTGAGGGCTTGACGTGTAGTTCCAGAGTCATTTGGTTGAACGAGGGCATGGCAAGCTGGTGGGGCAAAGCACTCTTTGTGAAATCCCCCGAACCAGCAGAAGGCGCAGCATCTGTAAGTAACTAGAGAGGATCTGAGGACACCGCAAGGTCATTATAAAAGAATGAACATAACCTTCTACTCATCGCAGAGGGGCTAAGACCAAAGATCTGAGCAATAGCCATCTCTAAGATTGCATTCATGCTGAATAGTCCGCGTCTTTACACCAGACGCAAGTGTATTACATCGTTTCATTTACAGAAGGTTGGGTTTGCATTCACCCAGGCAACCTCAAACAGACTATGAACTGTAAACTAAAGTCTTTGTACGGAGATGCTTTTTCAACAATTGGCGGGACATTAAGCGGATAAAATGCAGATCCCAGCAATTCCTACAGTAGCCTGCATCATGGAGCATTGGCAGGTTATTTTCATACTGCTGTTAATCTGGAGAGCACATCAACAGACTATGCGGCCGGCGCATAGGATTATAAATCAGACAACGTGCATTAAAAACATTACAACACATAATGAGACGTTATGCAGTGAGGAGGTTTCACCGATGACAGGTGGCTCTGATGAAATTGTACCACTGCCTTTTCTCTGTACACAGGGGACCAGTGAGGTAAGCAGTCACCAGAATGAATGCATGACCCTATAGGTTACTGGATGTTGCACACAGCATAGATAGCAAAACAAGCGATGACGCGCAAATAGTTGTTTCCCATGTTTTGATGCGGACTACATCACACCAGCAATGAACCTCTCCAGAGTTTACTAGCGAGCGACCCGAGACCACCTCTTTTAGGCGGAGCAGAGGTATCGGACTGCTTCCACACCAATCCAACGAACCGCATCAAGGGGTTAACGCTACAGGGACCGATTCAATAGTACTAACCAAGCATGTGTGAACGTGACCTAAGACTATGGTGCCTTAAGGTCATCACGTCATTGGAGGCAGTCGCAATTTCTACAGGCTCGCACTACCTGTTAGCATCTGGCATCTGTTAGCATCTAGCTCTCCTGCTTACAAACTTTGAGCCATCCCTGTTTATACAAGTAGTAGTTTTATGCTATCTGCCGAGGCCGGCTGTACTGAGGTGTTTTACCTCCGGAGACGGAGCGGCTCCACCTGTTGCTGCCTGCGATCTGCGATCTACGGAGGCCTGCTCCCACCTGTAGAATACGGCTGTACTGGAGAGGTTTTTACCTCGGAGTCGTCGCGGAGAGACGGAGTGGATCCACGCTTCGGGCTTGGCATGCTTCCACCGGGCGTGTGCTGCTGTGCGGAGGAGGATTTTACCACCGCTGGGGCCTGCTTTCCACCTGTCCTGGTTCTGCTTTTGCAGAGCCTGCTTTCACCCCGGGGATACCACGGAGGGACCGGAGCGCTTCCACGCTGCTGTTTTCGCCTGTCCTTTGCTGCTGTGCTGATTTTGCGCCAGGAACATCGCGGATACTGTGTGCTGGTCTGGGGAAATGGCCCATATCGGGATTCTGCTGTGCCTGTTAACTGTTTTGGACTATGAGAAGATCTCTAGTCATTCTGAGAAGTCTACTGGATTCAGGTCTGTTCTGCCACCCGCAGTGGGCATCCCCTGCAAAGGTTCGGATGTGTTGCTCAAACAATTACCGGTTGCCTTGTCACAGACAATCTGCTCGACAAAATATGTTTGTCTTTTGTTTTTCCTGCGATGATGGTTCTTCAGGACTGCTTCTTAAGCTCAAATCACACTCTTGCAGACTTTTCCGGTGTTTCTAAATGAGATGACAATGTATATGTGTCGTAGAGAATCCAGCATAATGCTTCTGATGTCAAAGAAACGTGGGCTACTATGGCAACCAAATGCACATTTGATTGTAAAACCTTAAAATATATATGCCACAGAAGGCATATGGGATGTCTGCTTTCTAGGGATGCACGATATTGTTTTTTTGAAACCGATACCGATACCGATAACTTCCTGCTTCTCAAGACCGATACCGATACCGATAACCGATAATAAAAATTAAAATTACGCCACTAATTATTTTAATGCGATTAACGCATGTGAATTTTTTTTCCCTCGGCCGCCCCGTAGCTTCAGAGCGCATCGAGTTTAAAATACCATCTACAAGCTGATGCTGACAGCCCCGCTCCTGCCACCCGCTTGTGGCAGACCACACTTCCACGCTCACCGGCAGGCACCGACTGGCCATCTGGAGGACCGGGAGGGTGCGTGTGGTCCGAGCGAGCAAGAGAGAGACCTTACGTGCATTGTTGTTGTTAGCATCTGGTGCTAGCTAGCTGCGCTAACGGATATAAGGAGCTGTTTAAATGAAAACAGAGGAGCGCTCTATCCACACAACTGCGCCGAGCACTTGACTTGATGCAGGAAGCAGACAGCGGGACATTGTAGGAGAAGTCAGCACACTCAGCAACATGATTGCAGCGTCCAGGCAGCTCCGGTTCGAGCATATGCCTTGAGTTGCACATAGCTCCAACGCGCGCGCGCAGACACACACACACACACACACACACACACACACACACACACACACTGTATTGTATTATTGTCTTGGTACGCTTTTAACACACCATCGTAGCGATGGCGATGTTTCAGGTGACTGATCAGGTTCGAAGTATTAGGGAGCGCTGGATTTGTGAAGAACTCCCCTCTTCCTAAACACTAACAACACAGTACTGGCACAACGGGAGGAGCCGAGTGAAAAACAAGCGCCCCTCATCCCAATCCACCCACACCGCAGGATACCCAAAAAATATATTGTATATTATCGGGGCTATTAATACTGTTATCGGTTTATCGGGATGACGTCATAATTCCTAATATCGGGCCGATAATTATCGGGCCGATAATTATCGTGCATCCCCACTGCTTTCCCTTTCATGTCATCTACAGAGCAAAGAAACGGGAACAATTTTAGTAGTTAATAAAGTCTTAACAGAATAATTGTGAGGAACTAACGGCTCAATAAAGAAACGTTGCTAGAATAATTCCTCCTAGCACTAGGCTAGGGGCCTGTTGTGTTTTTAAACGTTTAAATAGCAGCACGTGTAATACTGGCTCCTTCAGTGCAAACTTCAGTCTTGAGTGCAGGTTTCAACAGACATGGGTCCCTGGGAGCCAGCATAACTTGCTAAGAAACCTTGATTTAAGCCTGTGATAAGGTAATTTGACGAACATCTGTGATTAGGAAGAGCTTGGAAACGATTTGCAGCATGAAGCCTCCTGAGGCACACCCAGCGAGGGGCAGATATTGCAGGTAGAGCTTAATTCCTGTGAGGAAAAACTCTTCTTTGGTAGGTGATTAAATGTATATGGCCGCTTGGCAGAGAATGATTCATGGTATTCATAGAAAAGACACTGTAGGAGCACGTTTTTGAAGTCTAAAATGATGGTCAAAAATGTATCGAGCTTCAATCAGACAATCAGATTATGAATGAACAGTATGAAGTTCATCAATATTGAAATATATTTTATTATCAAAATAATATTTAACTGTTATCAAAACGTAGTGCAACTGCAGAAACTTGCTCTGTTGTCTCACTGAAAGAATAACTTTTACCACGTTTTTTAAAGACAATATTGAGAGATAAATAGTAGCAGTTCTCACTATGTGTTAAATATCTTTGCCTTCAATACATTAAATTAGAAAGCTGACAGTCATTGTTAACATCTAAATGTAACTTTTTGCATGGAAAAAACCCTCAACTTAACTGATGTGTAGGTGATCAAGTATTTAGTATTGTTTAATGGAATGTATATCAGTGTATTAAAGTCAAAACTTAATTTATTTAAACCAATATCTTTCTTGATTATTTGTACAGTATGAAACAAAGACTCTTTATGCCTGTGCTGAAGTTCACTGCTGTGAGGAGTCCAGTTTTGTCTTTCACTCTCCGGCTCTTCCCCAGAGTTTGCCACTTGGTTAATAGGATTAAATAGGTCTAAATACAGTCTATGGTCAATACGTGCATCACGCGGCCCTCGTAACGGCCCGTCTACACTACAGGCATCGAAAAATGCATTCAACGCTTCGCCCATTCATTTGAATGGGGTGACGTAGAAGATTTTTAAACTTCGCCGAACTGCATTGTGGGGAGCATGGCATGGCTTTGCAAGCATCACGAGCATCTATCGGCATCAAAAGTTGAACAATGTTCAACTTTTGAGGCTCGATGCTTGGCATCAAATCCCGCGTATGCAAATCTGACAGTACAAGCGGTGGTTTACATTTGTAGACTCTAGTCCTAGAGTTATGTGTGTGTGTGGAAAAATGCATTCAGTAAAAACGATTGCATTTATCCCAGAGTAAGTCATTTCTCTCCACAATTACACTTATCCCCATAATGTCCGTTTCAAAGAGACGGCATTGTGACGGGCGCGAATAATTGGCCCTTTCTGTGTCGACCCTCCATGGGCAAATATTCCCTTCACGGGGAGTTTTGCGCCGGAACGGGTCACCATGATGCAACTCAATGCCTTTCATTTGACCACCCTTCCACATCTAACCATTCGACCCTACTCAGTAGGGCCTACTGTACACTGTTTACTCAGCACCACAAAACAGACAGAGTGAGCAACCAGATGGTTATCACAGTGTAGAGGTGGCCAGAAACACTACCATAATGACGAAAATGCTACTTTTACAGCAGGGAAGTTCCAAGATGTAATCAGAAAGGTGTTTACGTGTTAACGCATACAGCCGTTATGACAATGTGTAACAGGCATGTAGAATAGTGTAAATACCATTCCTAAACATTTTTAACAAAACAAGTTTCCAAACATTAGATCTTCTAAATGTTCCCTGTACTTGCTCTGGGCACTGTGCATCTTAAAATATCCAAACTGCTGTCCTGTCATCCCATTGTTGTCATCTTACATTTTTGTTTTATTATTTTTGCAAATATCAATGTCTACGCTGTGATATTTCTTCTATTGCTTTTGGGCAAAGGCAGAGTTGGGAGCAGAGTGAGACAACAGATTTGTTCTGGCAGATTGCTTTGTTTACTTTCCTTTCTTTCCAGGACACACTTTATTTAATCTTCAAAGATTTAATGCAGGCACAGATTACAGGAGGGCATAACATGCCTACGAACAGTTGTAGATGGATACGGTGAAGTCAGTGAGAAAACATGCTGTTTTAAGTTATGATTCCCAAAATACACAAGGATGTGTAAACATAAGAAATAAGACATCAGTTAAATTAACTATAATTTACCCAAGTGTAAATAATTCACGTATCACTGCAGCCATAATTATGATAATTGAGTTCAATGGCCTGTGACTTTCAAAATCATTAAGCTTTTCTCCTACAACTATTCATCATTTGCATTTTATCGTGCATTTTACAACTACAACAACTTCATTTATTTTATACAACCATGAACTAACATTTGCTATGGCTTTTAGTCAGGGATCAATCCTGCCATTTACGTCGCTCCCCACCAAATATGGCAGCCCATTTGCGAGTTATCTCCAGGTAGATTGCAGGTTTATTGGGCAGGTAGTCCATATACACAGTCTGACCCATTTTTGGTATTGCCATTTCAATCTGAGTCCCCTCGTGCCATTCATTAAAAGATGTTATAGCGATGAAATCAGGCCTGGCTTGTAACGCAGCACTCAGAGAGGTCTCGTAGTATTTGCCATTGATGCGGTTTCGAGTGTTTTGGAAGTTCCAGGGTCGAACGCCTGTGTCAATGTACCCGGGGCCCACACTTAAAATGTATATTAAGTTGTTATCTTCACAGAAAGCTTTAAGGGAGTCCCAGTTTCGCTGAGTGGACCCATAGGAAAACCCATTGGTAGCAAAGTAGGTGTAGACACCATCAAAACCAGCAGTAAGGATATCCCTCTTATGTTTCTCCTCGACCAGCAGGGCGATGAAGATGGCGTCATACGGGGTGTCCCTGATGCTGTTACTATCTGTGTGTTTGAGCAGTTTGCCCCACTGCTCAGAGTTCATCAGATATGAGTCATACACATAGATGAGTGGAAGAAGCTTGCCAGTGTTCGTCCGGTACTTGAAGAAGGTAGGGTGATCTCCATATCTGAGAAGAGGAGGCGTGAAATAAAGGGAAGAAATACAAATGTCAAAGGAATAAAATGACTGATAGAAACATTAGAATTATTGATCGAGAAAGATTTCCAGAGGAAGTTTGAGATTATGGTGCTGACATTCGACTGAAAACAGTGAAGAAACACCCACTTGTCAATGATGTATTTTACATTAGTTAACATGTTGACTTCATCTCTTCCTTTGTACGGCTCGATGTGAAACGCTACCTGTACACACAAAAATGACAGAATCACAAAATATTGATGAAGTTTGCTGATAACTACAAGCAAAAGGCTACTAAACTCACTACTTTCCTCATATATACCTTAACATGGTATTTATGTGCCACCTCCATCAGCAAAGGCACAATGTCATCCGTTGGTTCACCGTTATCATCGCTCATATTAGGAGGATACCAGGACACAACAAGGACACCTGAGAAAAAACACAGTATAGTGTACATGTACTGCAGTGATATTAAATGAGTCAGAGTAATAAAGATGGGGCAGAAATGATATGCGGACAATCTGTTTCATGGCATCTGTTAATATGGATTAATATGGAATCACAACTCTAAATGTTGGTTTGTTAACTAAATTGTGTGCCATTAACAAAAGCAGATTTTATAATTATGATGACAAAGTTAAGTTTAATGTCAATCTTACCAATGGCTGCTGTGCGTAGCTGTTGCATATGGGACTCTATGATGGAGGGATCCCTGGAGCTGTAAGCCCCTAAAGAGGGGTAGAAGTTGGCCCCAATGTCTTCAGGTGGGACGTGTCTTGCTTGTGGATAACCCTGAGCTACTTTTAAGTCCCAGTGAGGCAGCTGTGGGTGGTCCCAGTGGATGTATTTGCCATCAAACTTGGGGTTTCCATACCATGTGTAATAGAAGGCATGGAGATAGTAGTTTGGAGGAGGGAACTTCCTCAGTGCAGCCTCCAGTTTGTCTGACTGAGCGGAGTCAGTCATTTGTCTCTGGACAAGTTTATTGTAATTTTCTCTCTGGATCTGGTCGTCATTCCTTCTCTCCGGGACCGGCTGTTCACCGACAGGGTTGTCGAACGGAGAGTCCTCAGGTGTCAGCGCTTTTAAGACCACTGTTACTATGAGCACGAGCAACACCAAAGCAATTAATGTGATGCAAGATTTGCGCCTAAACCTTGCCATTCTTCAGTCAGTGCTTGAAGCTTTCCACAGTTCATTGTTGAGACAGCAGTGAGGGACTGTAGCTGAACAGGATGCCATCAATGCTCTGTCAGTGAGGTAACGTTCAGCCTGGAGGTTTGAGAAAACAATGCATTTAAGTGTGTTACAAAAGGAAAAACTCTTCAACTTTGCCCCTAAAAATATCAGAAAATAAAGAAAAAAATACTATCAGAATGTAATTATTTTTTACGTTAGGCAGCAAAATGCTTACATGTAAGAGGTTGCATCAATCCAATATTTGGTTGTTGATTTAAATTGCATAACAGTTGCTTAAAAAAACAGTGAATTAAAGAGGCACACGGAGCTAACCTAGCTACATTGTTTTAAATGACTACACACCAGCCGGAAGTGCTGTCAGAACGTACAGTATAGTAACACATGTGTTAATTCAGCAAAAGCTTCTTACATACAGTTTAGCGATGCATAGACACATTTACTAAACTTATCAGACTTTAACCATACCTATATCGATTAACTTTAGACTTGTCAACAGCAACCTAGAATAAAAATGGTGACACAATATTAGCTTTATCTTCCGACAGGACACCACTTCAATTGTTTTCGTAATAAAACTCTATTAATTGAAACAAAACCTCTAGTGTTAAACACTCAAGTACAGTCTTCACAGTTCGGACGACTCTTCATTACATATTTCGTTGTAAGAGATATGAGAGATGCAGATGACGGGACACAACCTGCACTTCTGGGCTCGGTTGTTTGCAGATCTACAAATGCTTCAGCAGCGCATGCGCAGTGGCAGCGACACATCCATGCTCTATATGAATCTGATGTTAGAGCTGCGTCAACAACAATGAGAGGAGCAGTTTTATTGAATGAGAATTATACGTGTCGCCCCCATTTGTTTGGTGAGGTGTACTACACAATGGAATCATCACTAAAAGGACCAATACATTGTTTTTTATTACTATACAAAAATTCTGTTTCGAAAAAAAACATTCCAGCTTTATTTTGTAGTTGCAACATTTAAAAACGTGCTCATCTCGACCATTGGGCCCAATCTGTGTAGGCTACACGGTAAGTCAAGCAAACTACAAATATATCAGAAATAAGGATATTGTTGTTTTGTCATTTGTTAATGTTCGTGTTTTATTTTGTTTTCTTCAGAAAAGTATACCTCATAACATATATTGGAGTGTTGACACTAATGGAACAGCAATATTCATGTCAATAAGTTGATTTGATCAATCAATAGGTCTGTTTTAATGTGTCTGTTCATAGTATTCAATATTTGCTTGAAACCATGAATATGGAAGAACTAAAGCCAAGAAAGCCATTAGTGTGCAGCAAGAAAATTAGCAGCCTTATCAGACAGCCCTATCGGAGCCAAAGCCTCCAGAGGTTTGGTGACGGCGATGATGTGATGATGGATCCAGTGAAACAACAGGATGTACAGGTTTGGCTAGTCAAGATGTTTGTCCAAAAATGCCCAAAATGCAGAAATCTTAAATACATGTTAAATTAATTACTTTCATTTATTTTCTCAGGTCAACTCCACATTCAGCTCACAAACCATCATCTACTACACTCTCCTCTTTCTAAAGATGGGACTGTGGATCTGCTTTGCCTGGGTCATGTCCCACCTCCACCTGGGCCTGCCATGTTTCATCCTGCCACTCATCCTCTGGTTGTATTCAGGGCCGATGCACAGTGCTCTGAAATGGGCTAAAAGACGTCTGCGGGGCAACGTTGAATAAACTGAGATAAAAAGTGAAGAATATATAATTTTTGCAATTCCTCAAATTTCTTGAAAGACAGAGCATTCATGCAAATATGAGTGAATTCAGAGGGGACAACAGTTTTAGTTTCCATCAATTTTATTGATTTATAGTTTCAAACAAACTTGTATAAATTGCAAAACAGCTTTTGGTAACACTTCATTGTTTTCTTATGATCAGTATTGTGAAATAAATTAAGTGAATATAAAGAAAACAATGAGAATCATGAAACAGAACAATTCCACAGAAAGCATTTTACCAAAAAGAGCAAATTAAAGATTGAAAAAAGGAAACTGTTAGCCACAAATGGTCGATGTTGCTTCTTTGCAGAAGACTAAAATTAACCTCCAGTACCTCCTCGCAACATTTTTCCCATGACATAAAATGAAAAGCCCATCCTGAGCTGTCTGGTTTGAAACTCACTTGTGATTTGTATTGTACTACTGTATGTATACACCAGGTGGCATCACTGTCACATCGCATAACGGCCGATCCTGCCACTCCAGCTTTCAAACTCATTACCAGGACACACTGGGCGATGTGACAGGAGGATAGCTGGCACTTTACTTACAACAGTTCCAAGAACAAACTTCCCTCATGTTTTTGATGTTGTGTACTCTACACCCACAGCCCTAAACAATTCAAACACTGTAGAGCATTTTGTGAAGCTGGCTTTTTATTCAAGTGCTGTTAGATGTTTTCTTTCCTTAACTTCATACAAATACACTTTTAGTACACCATTTATCCAGTATGTCAACAGGTAAGATACTGACTACAAGTCACACATATTTAAATGCATGGACATGAAAAAAAACTCAGCATCTTTCATCAAATATCAAGAGGACTTTGGGAACATAATCATAAACAAATAATAATTAGACCATGTCAATAGCAGCTCTTTGTGAGGAGAGGCGTGTTTTTGTGTGGGTGTGGAGTCGAGGCACAGGGAGGCATAGCAGAGCAGAGGAATGGATGCCCAGAGGGCGTTGTGTTTGGGGAGAGCGGGTCCACTGCCAGCAGCATCCGATTTACCCTCTATCCTTCATTCAAGCCGGTCTCTTCACATTCCTTGCTACTCATAGGGAGGTGCACTTTTTTTAATGGTTAATTATATAAAATGTTCGCTTGCACAACAACCGCAAGTTCACCGCAAACGCAGTAATAATGTTTTAAACAGTTAAACCGGAATATAAGAAATGTTATCGTGTCTAAGGACCTCAGTCTCATTGTAACACATTGGAAGGATTTTCTCTGCTTTCAGAGGTCAAGGCAAAAACAACAACAATGTTCAATCTCTACTGTGTTTTTGTCAAACTCAAAAAGACTTCCTCTAACTCAATCACTCTGTCCCTCTTCGCGGAGACAACACAGAACCTCAGAAAACTTTAAATGGCATTGGAAGTAAAACCACAAACTCTGTTAATAATATCAAAAATACCAACAAACAGGCAAAAAAAAAGAGATTGGTCACAGCAAATGTATGTACACATACACATTAAGAAAAGAGCTGTCAGTGGATTTTGGGAAGGTTGTGTGAGTGGGGGAAGAAAGAGGAGAAAGATTTGGGCAATTAGATAAGCCCTGTATCTTCGCTATACAGGGGAGTTACAGGGGTCGCCATGATGGCAGACCAGGGACGGAGCGGGTGAGAGATCAGGCGGTGCGTTCACCTCTTCTTAGGGGCTTGGGCGGTGCGGGGTGGGGTGACGGGACGACCAGAATTTACACCACCGTACTGATACTTGGCCTTCTTCTCCGAGGGCTTTAGGATCTTTAAAAAAACAGAGAGAGAAAATGTGAGTGTTTCTGAGATGAAGTTTAGTTTAAATATCAAAAAGGTGTTATAATGGTTTGTTAGAATACCTGGAAGGAGCACATGAGGGATTCATCCACACTCATCATGCCGCCTGCATTGTCGAACTCTCCGCAGTAGTTTGGAGCGGAGAAGAGTGTGACCAGTTGGCGTTTGGCAAAGAACTCATAGCCATCCTCCACAACCTGTTAGAAGACACGGGACATTATTCCACCGCCTACAGCGATCGATAAACACACACAGAACCAGCTGGTTTCAGAAACCGACTCTGCTTTAATTGTCATGTGTCCACAACCACCTACATCTGAATCAATAAAAAGCACCCAACGCAGAGCCAAAACAGCCAATGTATACATTCTACTTTTGAAAACAAATTGTTTTTGGTCAATAAAACACAACCCCTCCTTCATGAGTTTCGAGTTGCTCCCTTTAAATGAAATAGAAGAAGGTAGGCTGTACACCATGGATATAAATGAAAGGACTGTTTTACAATTGAGAAATATGTCCTGTTTCATGTGAAGCTTTTATCTTGAGCACATGTTTTTGTGTTCATTTTGTTCCTGGGTGACACCATAGATACTATTATGTTGTATTCTTAATAAACATGTTGCCAGTGTCTTGCAAACAGCAGGTTCTTATTCTCTGTTCTATCTTGGTTCAGCAAAAAAGTTGATTGACAATAACTGAGTGCAAAATGAAGTAATAATGAATGATTCATGGGGGAGAAATACACTGGGCTAGACTGCTGTAGCAGGCCTATTAATAATGTGGTTTAGCTTGTGTTTCCTCCACAGTATTTACTTGTTCTAAAGACACACACACTAATGGAAGTCCACTATAAGTAAAGTGCATGGCCAAACTGTTTTAAGTCTCCAAGTTTGCTTGCCATGCACTTTTAATTTATACCATCCAACTCCCTTCATAATTACCTGGTGGGCTCTGCAGATGAGGTCCAGGTCGTGGCGGTTCAGGAACTTGCTGACCACATCTGCTCCGAAGGTGAAGGAGACCCCGCGGTCGTTCTCTCCCCAGCCCTGTACATCCTTATCTGGGTCCGACCACAAGAGGTCACACAGTAGGCCTGAGACACACATGAGAGGAACGATAGACATAATTAGGTAAGAGTCGAAAGGAGAGGAAGAAGTGGCTTTAGATCCGACTGATGCAGCACAGAATATCTACTGATGTGACAGACATTAATTCAAGAAAACGTATACCAAGTATGAGCATGTACTTAAGTAAAGTAGACCTATCATGCTATATTTGAACAATGTATTGTAGGGCCATACCTATATAAAGTATATGAATATAGTTTTTTTTTCAAAATACCAAAAAGATCCTGCATTTTAGTCATGCCTCATTTTGCTCCATTTGCTCTTTCCAGCGCTGTTTTTGCAGGGGGCTGATTCTGTGAGCTGCAGCTGACCACGCCCCCTGCAGGAGAGGGGAGCGTGCTTTGAGATCAGCTGCTAGGCTGCAGCGGGGAGAAGAGGGGGAGAAAAAGAGATCTTCGTCCACCGTGTTTTATTCTTATAAATAAGAAGAGAAGTAACGGGGCAGAAACCCTCCTTTTTACGCAGCGGTCCAGACATAGACATCAAACGGCGACACATATTCAGTTGCCAGTTACTTTTGGCATTATGGCAGGGATATCTAGATCCTTTCCAAGGTTTGACATAATTAATTGTGCTACTTTTAAAAGCAAGCAACCATGTTTTCAAATCTGTAACCAAAAAGCTCCTCAAAAACACTATCGAAGCAGTTCCTGCCGTTGCTACGTTAGCTCAAACAGTAACAACAGACTATTTTTCTTAGCGGATGCAGGTCAATTTAAATCAATACATAACACTATTTTTGAAATCAATAAAATCATTTTCTAAATTCATAAAAGTATTTAAATTAATATTGGGAGTCATGTCGTTACTTTGTCGAGAATGTGGCCGTGTAATAAGCGGGATAATGTGCACATTGCATAATATGTCTTCATGCCGATCTAGAACCCTCCGCTTCGCGTCGGGCTCCCGATCGGCCTGTCGGTGTTCTTTTCCCCATAATGACCATGTTGCTGCACATTATCCCTTACATATGATTATATAGAGTCATTATTCATTTGTTTTAAAGCAGGAGGCGCAAAAGCTTGCCTTGGGGAGGGAGAAAAAGAGCCACAGCGGAGAATAAACAGAAGGGCAACCATGGCAACCATGCAAGGGAAGTCTTCTTCGCTGCTTTTGTGGCAGACTACAGCGTCCCTTGCAGGCCTGGCATATGTACTAGGGCTGTGCATCTTCACTGGTCTCACGATTCGATTCGATTACGATTATCCTGTCAACGATTCGATTCGGTTCGATATCCCGGTGCATACCAATGCGTTGCATCCTCAATTTTCTATATTACTGCACATGGCTTATTTTTCATCAATGCATACATGCAGTAAATACATATGAACTCTCTTTTTATTATTTAGAAAGTGCTTCAGAAATCAACATAAATGTCTTGACATTAATTTATAAACCAAAATAAATGAATTGTATAGGTCTAGCCTCCGTGTGTGAAGTTGTTCCATCCTCAAAAACAAAAAGCTAATGCTTCTGCAGTCGAGCTGCAGCTTCTAGCCACGGCCTTCTAAGAAAGGACACTGAAGGTCCTGAATGAGGCCTCACACACAGGACGTGAGTCTGAACACAGCAGACAACAGGAGTATTTACAACAGCATATACAAACTAAAATACTGCATGTGGGTGCACACTCACATTCTCTGTCTTACTGTTACATAAATCCCATGAATGTATGAGATTAAATTAGCTTCATTATATCTCAGTGATTAAGTGAATAATAAAGTTTCTATCGGGTCACTGTCAGCCTGTCACTCATTATTTTCAGGGAGGGGGCGGGGCTTGGAGGAACGGAGAGGAGACGGTGATCGCGGAAGCTTTTTTCCTCCTGCCTTCACAAACTTTACACATGTATATATCGTCTGCAAATTGCTAGAGGACATTCATACTTTGCAATCCAAGACTTAGTTAAATCCACCAAACACCTGACAAACACATGATTGTAACGCGATTATTTTTGAAAAACATAAATCCCTGTCACAGTCCGTGTCGCTGCGGCTCAGAGGTGTCTCTGAGCCGCAGCGACACGGAGTGATTCGGAGCGGGTCCTTCTGCTGTCGGTTCTGGACTGGTGTTCTTGTGTTGGTGGATAAAGCAGACTGCTCCGTGTTCGGTGTTGCTGTGCCGCTGTCACGTCTGCTCCCTGATCTCTGCCTCACCGACCGATTTGATATTAAAGTGACAGAAAAAACGTTATAGTAAAGCCGCGGCCGGAAAATCAGGAAGCAACGTTACTACTCTATAACCGATTATCTTCCGTCACTGCATCGAGACCGAATCGTCCACGTCCGCATCGCAATGCATCGTAGAAACGATTATTTTCAACACCCCTAATATGTACTACAGCGTCTCCAGCGCTTTCGAGCAGCAATGGCCGGCCATGGCCCAACCTCTCATTCCCCTGATAGGTGGAGAATTGACCAATAGCCGTAGCGCCACTGTACTGACGTCAGTAAAGTGTTCAAATCTGGATCAGTCTGTATCAGACATGGATGTATAATAAGAACTGGATACAGCATGGGAGGCGGGGCCTCATTCATTCCTATGAGTTGCTCAATGACGCATGATGACAAAATGGCTCAACTTTTGAGAGAGCGAAACCTCACAGATTCCCCGGCATGCCTGAGAAGTACCCGTATGTGCACTCATAGAGCATGCGCAACTTTAACCACGCCGCCCAAAAGGCTCGTTTACATTAAGCACGTGAATTTGCATACACGTAACAGCACCGCGCTGCATGACAGCATGGTACTGGATTTATATTAACGAGCCGGCAGTTAGCAGCTAGCTAGTAAATTATGCTAAGTTACACATCAATCGTTATGTACTTTTATATTACGCTGACATCAGGCTCTAGTGATATCCAAGCAACAGAGCTTCATTTAGCATGATACTTGTGTGGGTTGTACATGAAACCACTTGGTAATATATAAAAATGTATATGTTGAAGCCTGTTATGATCAATTGCGAGTTAAAACTTTATCTAAAAAGTAAAGCTGATTATGGATTACTGTGGTGGAGTTAAAATAACAATAGCCTAT
Source organism: Champsocephalus esox (assembly GCA_036324585.1). Lineage (NCBI taxonomy): Eukaryota > Metazoa > Chordata > Actinopteri > Perciformes > Channichthyidae > Champsocephalus > Champsocephalus esox. Next base: position 25,959,379 of record CM070494.1, on the reverse strand, counting down.
TTCTTTTTGTAATGTGATGGAGTAAAAGGATGGTAAATGAAGCTTAGCGCAAGTTCAATAAGGAAGACCTAACACGAGTCACTTACACGTCACTCGATGGCTCCCTTCCCCCCTCATTAAATATGAGGGCGTCACCCTTCAGCAGCCAACGGCTGCACATGCTAAATTCCTTAAATGCCTGCTCTCCCTCCCTGTCAGTTGTCATTTGCAGATGACCGCAACCCGCCTCCACCCCTCTCGCCTCCAGTCTTCTCCAGGACAAAGCTAAACCTTCCCTCTTCAGACCGGTCTCACCTACTCAGCACCACCACCAGTGTCTAGACCCGGGGGATTTCATCGGAGCGGTGCTTTCCCTCCTAAATGATTATCCTGCAAACCGGGGCCTAATCGCCAAACACCATTACATTTTTCGTTGTATTATCATGGCAATCATTTCATTCATATGACGTGTAAACAATAAATATGTAATTCTTACATCACGTCTCTCCGGTTTGAACTGTGACTATTCATGTTAAGTAGCCCACAAGTAACTAAAACAATTGCAAGTGCAATAAGAAGCTACAGGAACGTTAATCTACGTCGGTAATATTAACTTTATTTAATACCTGCAGGTCCGCTGCAACTCTTACTACTTTTAAATCCAGGCTGAAGACTTTTCTTTTTGTCGCTGCTTTTATTTGAACTATTCATATCTTAAACTGCACTGTAACTTTTATCCATGTACTTTTTCTTGTAATGTTTAATTGAACTATTTATATTTTAGACTGCACTGTAACTTTTATCCATGTATTTTTTCTTAATGTTTATTTGATTAGCTTTTCTTTTTTAATGCTTAATGTCTTTCATTTTTTTTGTTTTTGTTTTGTAAAGCACTTTGAATTGCCTTGCGTTGAAAAGTGCTCTTTAAATAAACTTGCCTTGCCTTGCCTAATACAACATTTACGGTACAAGATTTACATCATACAGCCCATGTAGTATAATATTTTACAAATGATGAATTACAGCAAACATGTGCAATATATCCATTACTACAGCTCCGTGGGATGGCAGTAAGGCGATAAGGGTCCGTTGTTATTGTGCATCCATGGGTAAAGATAAACGCATGTATTGCTGAACACGTAACATGAACGGGCCGGGCGGCACGGTCCCGTGGATTAGATGCGCGTTCATAATGCAGAGGGAAATAACTCAGAATAACGTTGTTAGCACATTATTACAACTTGTGGAACGAATGTTTTTAATAAGGGCTATACAAACGTTCATACTGGGTAGTTTATTTAGTTAAAAAAGTTATCCAACAATTTACAGACCACTCTTTCCCCATGTAAGTCAATGGGAAAAAGTGTTTCCGGGCCCAGCAACCTAAAGGAAGTGTAGTACCGCCGTTTGACCAGCACGAATATTCTCATCAGACTCCGGCGCACTTCCTGGGGGCTTGGTATCAGATCCGTTGCAGCCCCTTTTTTAGAGATTTGGGTATGGAGGAAAATAGAGAGGGTTGTATTTTCTGACACTTGGTGAGTTCCCTGGAACACCGGGGACACATATTCATGTATAAAAGACGTACAAAAGTGCATTTTGCATGATAGGTCTCCCCCTCCCCCACACACACTCCCCCACACACCCACACTCCCCCACACACACGGGATGTAACAATATACCGACTATCGCGGTAAATAAAAGTCCCAATAACGTCGTGAGACTGACAAAATCTACCGCGATTGTTTTTTTGAAAACACTTTTTTTTTAAACCTTTATTTAACCAGGTGGTCCCATTGAGATCATCGATCTCTTTTTCACGAGAAACCTGTCCAACATGGCAGCAAGTAGGTTACAACATGAACATAAAACAACAGAACACAAAAGGACATCGTATTTACAGTGCTACATTTACACACCTAGAGACATTGACAAGTACCAACAGTATATTTATATCTCACCCTGTCTATTTTAAGGTTCATTTGGCCAGTAATGAGTTTGTATTTCTGATTATTTGTGCAATACATGTACATGATGTTTAGTTTGCTAGTTATGACGAAGATTACTTCATGAATGTGTACACATGGTTGCTAACGTTTTTGTGGTGGAAATGTGTTTTTTCACAGCAAAGTCACCCTCTGTACTTGGACTTATTGGGAGAATCTAAAGGCAAGAACATCCCAAATATTAATTTAGGTCTTTATTTTAGACCTTTAGTGTTGCCGTCTGTGAGGAAAATACATGGGGCTCAGAGCCTCGTATTTATAAAATCTTTGTTTTCCCTTCTAATTTGTTATTCTTTTCAAAATAACACACTGTTATTTACTCACCAATACCACACCATTATCCTTGCTTTTATTTATTGGTTTGATTCCATAATCTCGGGCTTTTTTGGCATTCGTCAGGAACTGAATTTCAAAATAGAAATAACCCGGAACAGATGTAGGCCTATAAGGGACATTTCGAGCATCATTGCGATTGTCAACATTTTTGAGTTTAGGATGGCCGAAGACACTACACTAACACTACCCATAATCCCCAGCTATCGTTTAGGACTACAGTCCACATGATTACTCTTCAAGGTCTGGGATTGGATGTTGGAGTGGCAGTGCGCCAAGGTTACGCAGAGCGTCAAACAGCTGTTTGAAATGGAATGAAACCACGCCAGACTATCCGAAACTGGAATCGAACGCCCCCCCTGAACTACACACTACACTATTGTGTTTCGCAAAATGATCTATGGGACGTCTCTACTGAACATTTTCGTTTTTCCCACAATTAGAAGTTGCCATTAGTAAACACATTGGTGTTATCAAATGTAAAACATATAATTAATAAATGGGTGAAAATTGCTGTCCATAATGCGCAGCATCAAAATATAGCATTAATATATCCACATGACAGCCCATTGATACTTTGTAATTCTACTCCACTACAATTCAGAGGTTAACCTGGTATTTTTACTCCATTACACTTATTTGAGTTACTTTACAGATTCTGATTAATGATGTGAAATATAAACAACCCTTAAATCAGACTTTAGTTACACTAAAAAAATTCAGGGAAGGTGATTGTCAAGTGCCAACAATCAGGAGAGATATTTGATAGTTGGTGCTTGAGAAGACTAAACATGTATCTGCAATTGACATTAATGGAAACGAGTAATAAAGTATATTAATTACTCGTTATTCTCTACTAATAGTTGATTAAAGACTATATATTATGGCTATTTTGCACATCCCTTTCAAGATTTTAAAGGTGTATTGACATATCATATACACAACTACGGTGTAGTTATGCAATGAATGAAAAACTTGGGTCACAGGTTCCTCAACAGTGCATTACAAGACATCTATCAATATGTGTGTACCTCCACCATTAAACTGTCATATTCTGCACATTTCTTATTCTATCTACATACATAAGAGTATAATCCATATGTATAATATTAGTTAAAATAAGTGCTTCAACATAGTTAACATTGCAGGAAAGCAATATATTAGACGTTAAGTACTTTGTCAGGCTTAATATTTATCTGTAGATAGATACCCCCACATTTTTTTCTTATTTAAAAGAACACCTTAATCTGTTATTTCATGTTTAAATAAAGGTTAATTCGTTTTTCTGTTTTGCACCTCCTCCTATTAATATCTTTGTACATCCTGCACAAAACTGTTTTATTGTAGAGATCACTTCTAGTATCTTCTTGATTTTTTTATATTCTATATTTCTATCACAGACCTTCTACTTTCCCCCGATGAAAGTATATGTACTCTTAATATTTTTTTAATCAAATATAACACATACAAACAATAATTCAATAACGTGCTTTAACCACTAGGCGGTGCACACAAGGTACACACAGCCATAATAACTTTGTATTATTAGTGTAGGACACTATGTACAACATCTGAAGATGTGTAGTTTTATTCATGCTTTCACATAATTTTACAGCATATTGCTATACTATTTCAGACTCAGTATTTATATTCTTACATTCAAAATTCAATCAAATTCAAATCAGTAATATCTTTAAAAACTACAAGTCCTTTTATATCAGCTGTGCACCGTTATGGTGTAAATATAACCTATCTATTAATTATATCAAATGTAAAAGTCAGCCGAATTAGTGTTGATACTGCAAGGAGACGTATTGTGAGAAGAGAAATTGATGTTTTTTTAATTGTTGATATATTTATGATCCACGTCAAGTATTCAGTTTCGGTGGCATTTCTTCAGTTTTTCCAAAGGTCTTCTCATCAGGGCTCTATCAATAAAGAACTACGGCAGATCTGTAATATGTAATGCAGCCGAACAGTGTATTACAATGCCGTTATGTGATGACTTTTAAAGAGAAAAGCAAGAGCACTCGGAATTAAGTATTATTTTATTCTTTTAAAATGTTTTCCGGATTTCATATAATATAAACACCAAATCCCAGCATGCTTTACAGCTAAAACATCCAATCAGCGTAGCTGAGGATCTTGGGTAATCGCTCGAAATTCCTTCGTCTGTTTCCGGTTATTTTATTTTGAAATTCAGTTCCTGACGGACGCCAAAAAAACCCGAGATTATGGAATTAAACCAATAAATAAAAGCGAGGATAATTGTGTGTTATTGGTGAGTAAATAACAGTGTTATTTTGAAAAGAATAACAAATTAGAAGGAAAAAAAGATTTTAAAAATACGAGGCTCTGAGCCCCATGTATTTTCCTCACAGACAGCAACACTAAAGGTCTAAAATAAAGACCTACATGAATATTTGGGATGTTTTTGCCTTTAGATTCTCCCAATAAGTCCAAGTACAGAGGGTGACTTTGCTGTGAAAAAACACATTTCCACCACAAAAACGTTAGCAACCATGTGTACACATTCATGAAGTAATCTTCGTCATAACTAGCAAACTAAACATCATGTACATGTATTGCACAAATAATCAGAAATAAAAACTCATTACTCGCATAAAATGACATCAAAACGCATTTTAATGGCCAAATGAACCTTAAAATAGGCATTTTCCACCGAGAATAACACGAAGGTCGGCCATTGTTGTTGATCACGTGGTCTGGGAGCTGTTGCAGCGTCCATAGCAACCACCTTAGCAACCATGAATGTGTACACATTCATGAAGTAATCTTCGTCATAACTAGCAAACTAAACATCATGTACATGTACTGCACAAATAATCAGAAATAAAAACTCATTACTCGCATGAAATGACATCAAAACGCATTTTAATGGCCAAATGAACCTTAAAATAGGCATTTTCCACCGAGAATAACACGAAGGTCGGCCATCGTTGTTGATCACGTGGTCTATGAAGGTCTATGGGACGCCCTGCCCGTAGAAGCCTGACGGTCAAGGGGTCCGCAATGAAGGTCTATGCCTATGGGACGCCCTGCCCGTAGAAGCCTGACTGGCAAGGGGTACCCTGTACGTAATATAGCGACGGGGAGGGGCCCTGACCGCCCGTCAATATGTGGCGGGATGGGAGTGAGAACCCCACACACACGCACACACACACACATGCACACGCCCACACACACACGCACACAGTACCTGTATCAGGCACGTCTGTTGGCCTCATGATCCTGCGAATCTGCTCCATTGACTGCAAATCAGGCGATAGCCCTAAAAAGTTATGTCAAATGTAAAGCTATATTTCAAGTACAATTATATCTCAATCAGGAGAAGAAGAAAAAACGACCAAAGCGAGAAAAAAAGAATGTGAACAGTTGCTGTACCTCCATGGCAGCAGAAGATCTTCTCATCAATGATAGCAGCGATAGGGAGGCAGTTAAAGCAGTCGGTGAAGGTCTTCCACAACTTAATGTTGAACCTACGCTTGCCTGCAGGAACACATATGCAAACAATCTATTAAAATCAAGCTACATATGTGCATCAAGGCAAACTTTGGGTACAGTATTCAAGGTGGGTTTAATTGAACATACACTCATCGTAGAAGCCGTAGATACGGTTGATGGAAGCGCACTCGTGGTTGCCCCTGAGCAGGAAGAAGTTCTCTGGGTATTTGATCTTGTACGCCAGCAGAAGGCAGATGGTTTCCAGGGACTGCTTCCCTCGGTCCACGTAGTCACCCAGGAAAAGGTAGTTGGCCTCTGGAGGGAAACCCCCATACTCAAACAGCCTCAGTAGGTCTGTGTATTGCCCATGGATGTCACCTAAAAAAGGGGGCGAGAGAAAAAGGGGTTAATTTGACCGTTTACTGTAAGTGCAGTCACAATGAAAGGCTGCTTTATTAAAGTAACCGTCGTCAAAGAGAAGATGTTAACAAAAACTGTGCTGTTCGAGCAGAAAAGTAGTAATCATGAAACATTTAAGAATATAACCAAAGCCAATGCAGGAGCTAATAACAAAGAAGTAAAAAATGTTTAGTATCCAAACCGCATATTAGGGCTTATGATGGTCATGATAAAGTTGGTACTTGGTATTTGGCCTCCTGAGTGTTTTAAAATCATCCATTCTTTTACATTGCTTAATCGAGTACCTTTATTCCAGTTTTTCATTATTAGACAGGGCGACAGATATCGCAAGCTAGACAGAAAAGTATGGAAAGAGAAGGAGAACAGGACAAAGACGAATTTGGCAGAGTAACAGGACAGGAGAGAGGAAGAAGAAGTCTGGAAGCATTTCATTTCAATTGGACAAATATTTGTCCAAAGCTCTTCTCATGTCAGGATATGTGCTAAAATATCTTCTGGCAGCTTGAAAAGGTACCTGGATGGAATCCTAAGGGACACACTGACGTTTAATTTTAACAACTGTGTCAGGACTCAGGGTCAACCTTGTCTCTGTTTGACATCAGTCAGGCAGCGCTGTGCTGGAGCAGCTTGTATCAGAGCACAGGATCTCTGACAGAAGACTCTTCAGCACTTAAGACCTGCTTCTTATTATGTCCTCTCGCACTAATTCAAGAGCTGCTCTAATCTGGGTTAAGTGTTTCAGACACAAAAGCAGTGAGTATCACCAGAAACAGTAAGACAATAATAACAGGCTTTTTGTGACCAAAATAGGAATTCATGTGGCACCATTTCTTTATGGTAATGCTGCTTCACAATATGGCACCGGTAAATTAAAATGTTAAGCTGCACAGCCGTCTCGCTCCGAGATTAAATTGACCAAAAAGAAATGCAACTTTATACACTGAACAAAAATATGCCTTAGGCTGGCCACAATAAAAGGCTACTCTGAAACGTGCATTTTTGCTTTATTGGGGGGGTCTGGGGGGTCCGAAAACCAGTCAGTATCTGGAGTGAGGGGTAGGGTTAGGGTAATGTTGTGAATCGAGTGGCCCGTGTTCGTCGTCCATAACATACGCCTGCCCATACCATAACCCCACCACCACCATGGGCCACTCGATTCACAACATTACCCCTCACACCAGATACTGAAAATAGTGTATATAGAAAATGTTTTAGATCTTTGAGTTCATCTCATGAAAAATGGGAGCAAAAACAAAAGTGTTGCATTTATCTTTTTGTTCAGTGTATAATGAGAGTGGCTGGCATTGATTTTTCTACTTCATGTTGCCTGTCTGTAGACACCGTAATCCAAACCACAGCTGGCATCTAACCTACACGGCAACAGGCTTGTACTTATTTTGGCCTGTGCCTCAGGATGGCATGCAAAAACACACTTTTTTCCATGCAAAAGAACGATTTGAGGAACAGTTCTATATGTTTGAAGTCTAACTCCTGTTGTGCTCAGCAGTGGATTTGTGTTTCACCATAAATCATTTCCTTTGCCTTGGACACGCAGCCCCAGCTTGCCATACAGAGTTTTGATGCAAGTGCTGGTAATGTTAACAAATTCTCAATCCTTCACATTAATAATACAATGTCAAGACTTCAATAAAACAAGCTTTGACATATTAATGCAGTGCTCCAGCAGAATAGTCCATGTAACAATCTGTCAGAATGAAAACAGGAACGCTTTTAAAATGACTCCTACTCTTGTTGTCATTTTCAAACCCTAATTTTTGTTTTAACTCCTTATTGGACGGTAAAAAGGTTATGGTAGGTGAAAAGCAGGCAACCCTGTGTCAGAGGTGTTTTCCAATATTTCCATTTTATAGCTACACGACTTTTATATACCTCTTTTTGTTTGCCAATTAAGATCAGTGACACAATTAGTCATGTGTCTAAGTCTGCAGTGTGTTGGTCTGGGTAATGCTGGGACCAGATCTGAAGACTGCTAAAGGGTACTAATGCTACATAAAAACACGAAAATACTTTTTTAAGATGGTTCGTTTTGTGGGCTGAAAACAACACATACTAAACAACAGAGTAAATACAGAGGACAACACACAACCATAACGCTTGTCTGTGCCCGCACCAAAACAGAAATGGGCATAAGGCATAAACAATTTGCTTTACACACAAAGCTGCATTTGGATAAAATGGTACCAATGGCAACACAGACTAATCTCTGCAGAGACAGTTGGGGGGGGGTGAACTTTGTAAGGCTAAATTCAGCAGTTTGCGGCTATGCATGAATTCCTGTACGAAACTAACGTTTAATTTGCCAGCTGTTTGAAAATGTGTGCCTCTAAACGGGACTGCAGGTTAGTGTTACCATCCTAACTATCCTCATCTCCACAGTAAAAGTTGCTGCATGACTGATTATGAATCTGTGAGCTTCACAAAGACTGGCATTACTTCCTACGTGGCAGACCACCGCCCCCGCCTGCCCTCTCACAAAAAATTGTAGGATGACAGGGAATTATTAACTCAGCACTGCCTCTGCAGTTTTTACAGTCTGAGAATAGCAGCCCAGAGATTTAGGGTTTAAACAGCGAAGCAAAAGGCTGAAAGATGAAGCTCAGGTCAGTGTTATAAACACAATGTATCTCCCGCAACGGTGATAATAAAACCCTGACAGTGCATCTCGTGTGCACCCATGTGTGGTAGAGTAACGTCCAAAACCATGCTGACATTCTCTGAAAGATCTAATAGACAAATGATATCAGCCATAGTGAAAAAACAAAAGCATGCACAATGTAATGGCCATTGCATTAACATCGTAGCATCAGATCACAGGTACTCCAATAACAAAGCTGTAATTAAAGTGCAGTGTTGCATGACCTTGTGTAGTCAGATAATTTACCAGGTTCAAAGCGCCCACATAAACACATCAGTGGTGTGAGGAAAACACTGAGTAATACTGCTCAGAGCACATTACACGATGAAAACAAGTAAACACAAAAACACTCATCAAAACAGGCTACAGTCCCTAACTGTAATCTAGTCTGGCTTTTTAGATGGCATGACTTTCGCATTTTTAAATAACTAAAGGACCCTACTCCTAGAAATGCAATTTAATGCTATATGTACGAGTATAATGTGAAATATCACCTCATGAATGAATGTATACAACACTTCATCTTAAGTCAAACTCATAGAGAAATAATTAGACAATAAATACACACACGGGCAAAAGTATGCCTGTGGCATTAAAGTTAAGGAGAGAGGAGGCGCAGAACCTGATCCATGTGGCCTCGGTAAATAATGAAAGGATTCACTGTTTGGTCTTTATATTCAGTGCTGGTCCTCCTAAAGGCCTCACAGCCGCGGGTTAAAAGCAAGTCTGGGGGTAGGGGTTCAGCAACAATACAGAGAAAGTAAAGGAGAGATAAAGAAACTGCACACACTGACAAATAGCACTACCTCAAACTCATACATATTTGAGAGTAATGCGCATGGGTTAGGTCTGCATGGATGAGTCCAGACAATGATTCAGATGCCTACATACTACATATTGAAACATTATACTGTCAATTTGAAGAAACAATATCTATGGAAATGTTGCTTCACGTGACATTCATTACTTGAATACAATATTTGCTACCTTAGGTTTGACACATTATTAGACCTACATAACAACAATCTGAAAGTAAATATGTGTGGGAAGGAGAGAACAGCCACACGTGAACTGTGTGTGAGCCTGAGGGTATATACTGTATATGTGAGCTTGTGTACTGTACTTTTGAGGAACCGGCACGTATATTAGACAGCTGTTTGCATTAGAGCGATACTCAAGAGGTAAAGCATGTGGGAGTTTGCAGAGATGTGCAGGAGCCAGCAAGAGAAAGTGATAGTGGTAGCATTTCAACTGTTGTGAGGGAGTGCGCTTGCAAACATGAATTGCTTTACTGTCTGTCCATACTATGTTTGTACAACAGTGGTACACAATATGTGAACGTGCGCCATATGTTATATAGAGGGTGACGAGAGCTAAAACTAACATGACGTTGTGAGGAAATGAGAATTAAACAATAGGTTTATCTCTATGTCCCTCCTCGACTCCTCGACCCGGAAATCGATCAAGACACGCCATGTTGAAGGACTTCCCAATCGCTTAAATGCACATGGAGGAGTCGAGGAGGGGTGAGGGACGAAAGGGAGGATATACGAGAGCAGACTACGCGGAAGTGTTTTCACTCCTTGCGCATCAGAGCTCCGCCCCCAGCTGCACAGCCTCTGCTCACTGCTGCTGTTCTTACCGTTAATAAAGGAGGATCAGAGTCATTAAATGTTTAAAGTGTTTCATGAAGAGTAAAATATATAAATCTCTTAAACGAATGAGGAGATAATACTCTATAAAATATACTTTCAAATTCAATAATAATGTTTTGATTATAAAATAATAAATTACAACATTATTACTTGTGGTTTTTGACCCACAGAACGTCAAACATTTTAGGATATATAAAAATTCAGGTAGCATAACTAATAAATATTTTAGTGATTTGTCTCTCTTCTGTAGGACAAATTAAATAACAACATCCAATACAAAAGTTGAAATTGTTATATTATTGTTATAATTATAACTAAAATGAAATGTTATACCTGGAAAAACAAATACTATCTGTGCTATAATGCTTCAATTAACTGGCTATTCTTTATAATATACTCAGATCAATAGGAGACAGAGATGTTAAGTTATAAATCTAGGGGTTTTATTATTATTTACAGCAGGGGAGGGGAACCTTTTTCCTTTCAATTTTTACAACATCCTCCGAGGGCCGTACAAATGATTGAACTCAATCTCTGCTTAAAAAAACTAAACTCACAGCCCATTCATTTGGCCTTTCATTCATGCTGTGCAAAGAAAAAGAAACCTCTTAATCCAGATATCTTACCATGCATGCATGTGCACGGGTGTGGCATGACCACCACACCAGAAAGATATGGACACAAGATGTGTGCAAATGTATTTAGTATCCTATCCATGTGAACATGATTTAAGTGGGGGGGGGGACCTAACCTCCTCTAGGGGGGTCCGGGGGCATGTTTTTCTTTTAAATATTGAAGGTAAAAGCATCAATCTGGTGCACTTTGAGAGCAACACCCTTATGAAACAGAACCATAAGCAGATTCTTCTTTTTGGATATTTTCAAATCACTACCCTTTTAAACAACTTTTTTTGTTACTCTCATATAGTATTTTATACCTGTTTTTCATTTAGTCTCTCTAATGTCTCTAATAACTATAATGATCATATCAAGGTGTGCCTTAACCTCACTGAGCTGAGGTTATTTGAGCCTCTCAGGAGAGAGCTCTCTTCCACCTGGTTGTAGAAAAGCTCTTTAAATTCGTTAGCATAGCTAGCTAAAGAGCTTTTCTACAACCAGTCTACACTCCTTTCAGACGAGACATACACCACGTGAAGACACGTTACGCTTGTGTTCAAGGAACCTGTCCTTGGCCAGGAAAAACAGGCACTCGTTTGTTTAATTATTTTGCGGTCTAGATTTCTTCTTCTTTTTTGAAGTGAGAAGTTGTCCGTCGGACTGACGGATGGACGGACGGACCGACCCCCACCCCCAAAACTCTTTGGTTCTCCACGAATTACACAAGTCACCCAAATCAGCGTTAAAAAAGCGGGAGGTGCCAACAAGCGACTAATTTTCATCACTGTAAGACGCAAGGAAGGGACGCGAGTGAGGGAAAGGAGGAGGCTAAATAAACAATTGAGATGAGGGTCAGAGATGAACAGCACTGACCACAGATCTTCAGCGGAGCCTCGAGCTCCAGCAGGATGGGCTGACTGAGGAAGATCTCCCTGGATTTGATGCAGAGGCCTCGCACCTCTGACTCGCTCATCTGGACTATCTTTCCTGGGCGACATCCTCGTACTGGAGAGGAGAGAAAAGACACGTTAGTAACTGTTAGCATCATTGTCAGTGTTAATACGACAGAATCAGCAACCCCCAACTTCATCAGAATGCAGGCCATGGTACAATAAATGTTCACCTAAGGTTAAAAAAGAACACTGTCAGGAGAATCATCACATTGTTACAACCCGGCTCCTGGGCTGCAACATAAAGCGGGGAGGCGAGACGAGGGGTATTATATAACGTTCGTTTATTCAAAAACAAACAAACAAACACCCAAACAAACAAGCAACAAGAACCGGCAACAGGTCCCTGACGCTGCCACAGGACAAGTGCCCAGAGGAGACCGCGCGACGTAACGGCTGGGCTTCTCCTATATCATTTTCTTCTCCAGGTGCAGCTCATCAGGCAGGTATCCTCCCACCGGTGCGACTCATCAGCCATGAACCTGTGAACACCCACAAAGCACACCCACAACCAGACGGCACCCCACGTGGTGTGGAGGGGTCGTCACACCCCCCCCCATAAGAAAGGAGTTCCACTAAGAACACCGTTAGTACCCAAAATGCTAGGAGCTCTTCTCCGATATTCCGCCGTGGACAGAAGACCACTATGGCCAGTCCCCTGACCCTGCACCTGGAAGAACCCGGAATGTCCCTCCAGAACCCGCAACCTAGACCCCGGCAACAAACCCAAGACCTGACCCCCAGGTCGCTGCCGAACTGCCCCACCCATCCGACATGCGTGACATGACCCAACATGCCGAGACACATCTCTCCTCAACCCAGGCCAAAAGACATGCCGCAACAGGTAACCACATGTTTTACGGACACCCAGATGTCCCGACTGCCCATGCGCTTTTCTGAGGACCTCCTCACGAAATCTGACAGGAACCAAAATCTGATATCCTGGCCCATCAACGAAGCCTTGCCCACGTGACCACCACTTTCTGACCAGCAATCCCCCTTGCAGCTGACAAGCCCTGGTGACACCATTTCCATCCCCGGTGGGGAGAACCGCCTCAAAAAACGGACTGAGGGAGACATCCGCTTTCTGCTCCATCACCAACTCACTGCGGGATACCGACAACAACCAGTCACGAATAACCACTGAATCTGTCGCACTGACCTCTTCACCCCACTCAGATCCCTCCTGTGCAGAATGTATGAGTCATACGATGCAGTGTCTCTCAAAATCTTTACCGGCACGCTGATGTCACTTCCCACCAATGACACGTATCCGGTTGACACAAATTCAGAAAACACTGGGTCCTTCCACCCGCATGGCTCATTAACCTGCTGACAGGGAGAGATGACAGGTAACGGCACCACAGACACAGCACAAGCAGCAGAGTTAAACTGGCCTACACAGTTCCCCCTCTTAGCCTTAGCTTTTGGACAGTCAGCCTTCCAGTGCCCTCTCTCCCTGCAGTAATGACAGATCTCCGAATCTCCCTGCGGCGGACCTCGCATCTCACGCTCACCCCCGTGCGGATTAGCTTTCTCTTCCCATCTCCCTGCACGATACATACCCCCTCCATCCTGGACCCTGAAGTTGCGACCGCCCCTGTGCGTTAGCACATAGTCATCTGCCAGAGCAGCAGCCTCTGCAGCAGTCTTCACTTTGCGCTCGCTGATGTAAACCGCAATGTGGCTGGGCACAGAATTTTTAAATTGCTCCAACACCATCAACTCACACAATGCGACATACGTATCCACTTTCAAGGAGTTACACCACCTACCGAAAGAGGTAACCAGATCCCTGGCAAACTCAACATGTGTCTGCTTGTCAGACATCTCCCAGGACCGAAACCTCTGTCGATAGGCCTCAGGGACCAACTCGTAAGCCCTCAACACCGCAGTTTTAACCATCAGATACACTTTGCTATCCGCCACCGTTAAAGCAGAATAAGCTTCCTGGGCCCTACCTGTTAGCACACACTGCAGCAATAAGGTGCTATTAGCCTCTGACTACTCTCTGCTCTCAGCCACACGCTCAAACAAGGAGAAAAATGTATCCGGATCTTGTTCATTAAACTGAGGCACAACCCGCAGATTACCTGCAACGTCAAAAGGAGTAGCTCTATCAGGGAAATTAGAGGCCTGACTTGCAGCCCCAACAAGTAAACCCAACCTCCGCTCCTCTAACTCAAGCCTTTTAATTTCTAGCTGCAACAGCAACATTTCCTTTCTCTGCTCAAAAGTCAGGTCTGTATCACGGCAGCCAGACGTACTGCCACTGCTAGGATCACCAGTATATTTTCCCCCTTTGAAAACCCCCAACTCGAACAGATTTGCTCTTACAATTCCTCTTATGTTCTCCTTCATCCTCTTATCCCCAACATCCAAGCGGAAATGTTCAGCAACACAGATCAGCTGCTCATGTGAGAAGCCCTCCAGTAGCTCCTCTGTAGGCGCTCTCACAAACTCCTCCACACTCTCCATCATGACCACACTATGTGGCACGCACAAGCTACTACACAGCCTACACGCTACCGTGGTCTGTCCCTCCAACTGCCTAAACTCCCCGCTAGTCTTCAGGTGCTAGTTATGGCGGGTACTTACGCACTTAATACCATAAGCTCGGCGAAGCGACCAGAAAACCGGCAACTCCACCCGCAGCCTCGGCGTGCTCCCGAGCTAATAGCTCTAACCACTTTCACACCACACTACACTACAACCCCCCCCACGACCTCCAAGGGAGACCGTACTACACCTAATAGGGACAGCTACCACGGTACTAACGATACTGTGCTTGTACTCGCTGCCATACACTCTCTGTACTTTATAACTGCCAAACACTCACCCCCGTAACGCTACTCCCAGCCAATCAGCTGCACACAATGACAACAGCAGCTGAGCGAGATCCGTCCCCACAACGGACATCCAGTTCGCACACGTTTCCCAGGTCCACAGCAACGAGCCCCCATATGTTACAACCCGGCTCCTGGGCTGCAACATAAAGCGGGGAGGCGAGACGAGGGGTATTATATAACGTTCGTTTATTCAAAAACAAACAAACAAACACCCAAACAAACAAACAAGCAACAAGAACAGGCAACAGGTCCCTGACGCTGCCACAGGACAAGTGCCCAGAGGAGACCGCGCGACGTAACGGCTGGGCTCCTCCTATATCATTTTCTTCTCCAGGTGCAGCTCATCAGGCAGGTATCCTCCCACCGGTGCGACTCATCAGCCATGAACCTGTGAACACCCACAAAGCACACCCACAACCAGACGGCACCCCACGTGGTGTGGAGGGGTCGTCACAACATAATAATTCTAAAATATGATGAGATGTGTACGTAATGGTTTTGTAGCTTATAACTGCTAAGTATCATCCACTGCATATACTATGAGTGCAGCTTGCATCTTCAGCACGGTGTGGGTTGATTGGCTGTGTAGTTGCACCGTTAGCTTAAGCCTACTTTCTGGCGTTATGCCACAGCTCTTGGAACAGATTTATCTCACAATGATGAAAAGAAAAGTGAGAATTGCAAATGTTGGATACAGTCAGCAGGCAAAAGAAATCGGAGATATGAAGAGTGAGATTTGACATGAAAACTGCCTGCCTTGCTATAGAGCCTTGTGGCGTGCATCATTTCGATCTAGTTTCTAACTCTGCACTTTATGTGTCTAATATTTGGACAGCGTGTTTAGTGCAATGTTTCTCAAAGGTGTCATGCATTTAAAAAGCACACTATCAGTTACATCCTGTTACAACTAGGCAAAACGTTGCTCTCAGGATTTTACCGCATATTAAGAGTGTCAGAAGTGTCTACATCACACTAGTTACCTTTTTTTAGGATTATTCATTGATTTAATAAAGTGGTCAGGCATTACCATAATAGTGGGGGCATAACAGAGATGAACAGTGCTTTGACACTGAATTCAATTATGCATATAGTAAATGGTAATAATATAATATAGCAATCTTTGATTAAATCTCAGTTTGAATTCACAAAAAGCTTATCAAAGCACTGTGTAAAAGATGAACCACTGACTGTGGAAAGCCTGACTGAGCAATTATGTAATAACTAACTATTTTGGAATTGCCTTAAAGCTTGACGCCCACTAAAGATCCCAATAAAGCATAGCTGAGCCCAGTGAAACAAACGCATGTTAGTAAGAGAGACTTTTAAATTGTTTGTACTTAATCCTTATAGAATAACAAATTACAGAAAAAAAAACAGTTCAAAATGGTTTAGCTGATGTATTAGTGAGCCAGTCCTAAAGCTTAGTGCATGCATTTTTGTACTCACATTCTGCTTACACACTGCACTCACTATCAGCAGCCCATTAGTCATGTAATCCAACAAAATCTGAGAGAGGTGAGTGAACCAGAGAAACATGGATCCTCACAGATGGTCAAACCGAGAACCAAGAACTATTCTAGGGCTCCACCAACCTTAACCAAGTGTTGCTTTACACATTCCATTTCACACTATTACATTTCTTTATCACCCATCTAATATATCTGTTTCATACGCGTGTGCCGCATTGGGTGAAGCATGAAATTGCAGAAGTAGGGATGTTCACTCAGCGGCCGGGCGAGGTAAACTCGGATGCCCTGCTTTAACACTGAACTTTCACTGTTCCCACTTCTGCAGCCTAGCACTTTTAAAAGAGATTAGTTATTCAGAACATTGAGGGGCGAAGGGTAAAATGAAGCAAGGACAAGGATTTGCAACCAATATACCAAACCTCTGTTTGTGTGTGTGACGACAAGTTTTAAAAGGTCCCATGTCATGCTTTTCCGGTTATTACCCGTCCCCTTGTGTGTTATGTAGCTTTTTCTGCATGTAAACGGTCTGCAAAGTCACAAACCCTCAAAGTACACCCTATAGCGAGTACAACTCTAACACAGAAAATACCTGTCTATGCTGCCCCAGAACGCCTCGTTGGAGATGTTTCTTTTTCCATTTGTTTCTTCCTGAGTATGGTGACGTAACCATGCCCAGTTCCAAGTGGAGCTCCTCACCCACACACAGGCCCTGTGGATTTATCAACGTGAACTCAGCCTGAGACAGCGATACACCACAAAACTCAGCCTGAACTTAGGCTGCGGCCACACGAGGACGAAAACGGTCGTTTGCGTTACTGTTTAGTGTCATATAGACTGTTCGGCCACACGAGGACGACCGAATACGGCACTAAACGACTGAGGAAACGATAACGGGTCCCAAGGTGGATAGAACGGCATACGCAGCGCTCTGGGGGGTCCAACGGCTCCGTGTGTACGCCCTATACGATCATTTTCTGATAATGATGAGGCAATAGCCCCGCCTCTCCCCACCTCTGCTGCTCACCCCCGCGTCAAAGTAAACTGCACACTGAATGCAGATTATTTATCTTTCTCTCGATATGGACCTAAACACAAGTGAAGTCTAATCTGACAGGACGGAGACACGCAGCTCTGCTCACCTGCAGCTCCTCCCGCTGCAGCAAAACACACACTTCAAGTCAGATCATCACCCTTAGCTATTTTAATTACCTCTCAAACTACCTAAACTAGTTATAAATATGTTTATTTTTACTGTCGGCCGGGTCACTCATTACTGGATCAGCTGCTGCATGAGACAGACACTGACGCTGTCCGAAGCGAGAGAGGAAAAAGAGAGGCTCCGTGTATTTTATTATTATATAGAGTCGTTATTCATTTGTTTTAAAGCTCAATAAATAACAAAGAAGACCTTTGACCGGCACTTTTATAATTTTGTCCGGAAGATTTAAACTTTAATACTAGGGATGCACGATAATTATCGGCCCGATAATTATCGGCCCGATATTAGGAATTATGACGTCATCCCGATAAACCGATAACAGTATTAATAGCCCCGATATATACATATACAATATATTTTTTGGGTAAAAAAAAATAATCCTGCGGTGTGGGTGGATTGGGATGAGGGGCGCTTGTTTTTCACTCGGCTCCTCCCGTTTTGCCAGTGCTGTGGTGTTAGTGGTTTAGGAAGAGGGGAGTTCTTCACAAATCCAGCGCTCCCTAATACTTCCAACCTGATCAGTCACCTGAAACATCGCCATCGCTACGATGGTGTGTTAAAAGCGTACGAAGACAATAATACAATACAGTGTGTGTGTGTGTGTGTGTGTGTGTGTGTGTGTGTGTGTGTGTCTACGCGCGCGCGTTGGAGCTATGTTTAACTCAAGGCATATGCTCGAACCGGAGCTGCCTGGACGCTGCAATCATGTTGCTGAGTGTGCTGACTTCTCCTACAATGTCCCGCTGTCTGCTTCCTGCATCAAGTCAAGTGCTCGGCGCAGTTGTGTGGATAGAGCGCTCCTCTGTTTTCATTTAAACAGCTCCTTATATCCGTTAGCGCAGCTAGCTAGCACCAGATGCTAACAACAACAATGCACGTAAGGTCTCTCTCTTGCTCGCTCGGACCACACGCACCCTCCCGGTCCTCCCGATGGCCAGTCGGTGCCTGCCGGTGAGCGTGGAAGTGTGGTCTGCCACAAGCGGGCGGCAGGAGCGGGGCTGTCAGCATCAGCTTGTGGTATTTTAAACTCGATGCTCTGAAGCTACGGGGCGGCCGAGGAAAAAAAAATACACATGCTTTAATCGCATTAAAATAATTAGTGGCGTAATTTTAATTTTTATTATCGGTTATCGGTATCGGTCTTGAGAAGCAGGAAGTTATCGGTATCGGTATCGGTTTCAAAAAACCAATATCGTGCATCCCTATTTAATACATGTTGACTGGCGAAAAACTCTGCCCGGTTCCCTCGGCCCCCACCGCGGAGAATAAACAGAAGGGCAACCATGACAACCATGCTTCTTCGCTGCTTTTGTGGGGGAAGTTACCGCGCCACGTACAGGCTCCTGCATATGTACTGCAGCTTCTCCAGCGGTTGGAGCTAAACGGAGTGGTCTCGTGTGGGCAGACACTATCCGGATGACTATTGCGTGTGGACGGAAGCTTTTTTGCGATTGTGTTTGCGTTAATCCTATGTGTTTAGCCGTTTTCGTCCTCGTGTGGCCGCAGCCTTAGCCTGAGCACACAAACAAACTGACAGCCAGGCTGTGAGTGTGTGTTTTCAGGAAACGACCCCAGTAATCCAGCTCACACTGTCCGCAGTAGCGAGCCCGCAATCTCCCGCCAACACGGCACCCAGACCCCACGCAGCATTCTCATCTGTTTGTCATTACTGGTGTCATTTTCGGGTTGCCAACGCCATTGTAACACATAATCACTGATGTTCCGCTGTAACGGTGGTTGACTCATCAGAACAGAGTGGGCGAGCTGACCAATCAGAGCACACTGGGCTCACAGGGAGGGGGGGGGCAGGAGCTCCAACGAGAGTGAATACACATACTATACAGAGATGCTATATGAGAAACCAATGTGAGTTTGGAAAATTGAACAATGTAAATCTATTCTAGTAGACCTCAACAATGGAATTATGATCAGTAGAAATGGCCATGTCATGGGACCTTTAATTCCCATGAATAAGCACTCTCACTAACACTTGGCCTTTCCTCAAGACCGACATTTCTCAGACAGCAAAATGTACAATAAGCTATGTGTTGGTTGGGATAACAAACAAGGGCTCAAGACTCACATACAAATGATCTGGTTTCAAGACTTAGAGAGACAAGGGATTTTTTACTCTCTTGTTGTGTTGACAATGCGCTGAATATCAGAAGAAAAATGAACAACAACGACCAAAACAGGTTGTTACATCTTCCACTATAGGGCTTTATAAACAAAAATACCGTCAGAGTTTCGGAGGTAATCATGTGCAGCTGATATAAAATGTCCTTAATCAATACAGACATACAAAACATATATCATATACTGACAAATAAAAAGCTGGATTTAGAAAAGTACAAACAATTTCAAAACCTGGCTTTGAAATGTTAAATAATTATCAGGTTTAATGTTTTGGGCTTAAACCACTAAACCCTTTAGAATTGTTATTTCTTCAGTCACTGATCCAAACTAATCCACTAAACAAAAAACTCATCACAGTAACTAACTAACTAGCAAAAAGACTTCCAAATGTAACTACTACAACTTGACCCGAAACAATCAAAAAAGTATATTTTATATTGGACATTTAACATAATCATAAATTATTTGCACATGTGCTTTATCCAAATCCTGGTGTAAACTAACCCCAACAACTACTAAGCTGAACAATTATGTAAGGAGCCTATAAAATGATTATTATCCAAAGAATTAGGCATCATTGTTTGAAAAGAGGGCGTGAAAATAGAAAAACAACAACACAATATCGTGCTCAACAAGATCACAGAAAAACTGACCATCTATGAAAGGTGCCAATTCCAACTTGTATTGAAAATATGAGCAACAATCAACAAGTCACTGTGGTTCAATCTGAGAAACAAGGAAAACTCAGTGTGAAGGGATCAACAAGGTTTCCAGTAGAGAATAAATAGTGTGTTGAGAGGAGTAAACAAGATGATTGCAGGCTGTGAGGTAATGGTACTTATTTTTAAATGATTCCACCATTTAAAAGCAATGTTAACATGAAATTGAGACTGCAAGAAACACAAGGCAGCTGCAGTGTGACGGCATTTTCCAGCAGTTACTATAAATATTAAATCTTAGAATTTCAGTGCTGGCATGCTGCTGTCTCATCCTTCCAACAAAGTCACAGATACTGGTGGAAAGTATGCCAAGGACAGCTGATTTTGCCTTAGTGGTCTGGTCGACTCAAAGCACATATCACAGGGGATCAGAAAACTCCCTGAGCAGGAGGACGGCCAACACAAAAATTATGTTTGTACATCCGTCTCATTGCCAAAACCTAGCCCTTACATACCAAAATAAAAATCCCTTTTGTCCTATTTATCAAGTACCAAAGCAATAATGAGATTGTGAACAAAGCAACACAAAATGACATACTTTAAACTGGAGATAAGAAACTAAATGTGTTGACAGGTCAGGGTTTACACATACTTTTTATACAGTCTATCTTACTTGTTTAATGTTTTGAGATTGTAGTTTATTATTCACCTGTACCAATACTAATGCATTCCAGAAATATGCCCTTTAAACACAGCTACAAACCTACAGACATAAAAGTTGCTTAACAAAAAGCAAACTACGTCACAATTCAAATAAGTCTAAGATAGTGATAAGGGCATCCAAACAAAATGTTTACCCATGTTACTGTCTATATTTTAAATGTAGCTCATTTTCTATAGATTTAACAACTCTTTCAAGATGGTAATTGTCCTTAATGTAACGTGAACAGAAATTACACAGTAAAGTATAACAAACAATTACAGCACCGCCGATATTGAACAATTTATGGACAGGGATGCTGGTAAAAATCGATGTTAAACACATTATTTTGTTTAAAATATATTAACTTATTTAACATTAAAAGTGCGTAACAGTTCCGACCGTCACTGCCATGACAACATGTTCATGCGTTGCATGTTAAAACGGACAGGAGTCAGGACAGTTCCAGCCCTTCATCATTTGGAGATTAAATAAACCTGAACACACCAACAACTTTTAATACATGCTTAAGTGAAGACTACGACAAAGCAGTATTACTTATTTGGAGTAATGTTACCATAACTGCGAAAACTGAGAAATGTAGGCGTTCACTGCTGTGTTTATAAACACGGCCAGCTAACAGCTAGCCGGAGATACACCGTTACAATTGGCTGGCGTTAGCCCCACATGCTAACACTTTCACTGCGTGTGCAGAGGCAACCGCGGTAGTTACAGAAAAGATATCGGACCAAGCTTAGAGAACGCAAACAGCTAACTCTGTGAAACATTAGAGACATTATTCAAAGTGTTCACCTTCCAGGAGCCGAGAGATGAGGCTGTCCACGTTCAATTCGCCCTCCGCCATCTTCACACTGATGTGGTAGTAGTGTTGGCCGGTTCGATCCCCGCTACATACACCAGGAGGCGCTGTTGTCAATAAAACAGTAACCGTGCATGATCATGACGGATACATTTACTGAAAAATATACTTAAAACATCAAAAGTAAAAGCATATAATACTGTTTGTTAGATGTGTACATTATGGGGTTTGAATCATTCTCACTGATGCAAAAAATAGTAAAGAATATTTTTTATGTTGTAGCCGGTTCAGGTTGAGCTAATATGAATTATTTTATTGTTGGGTAATTTTGGGTATAGCAATACACCATAATTATTTAACAAAGCAATATATATATATATATATATATATATATATTATCGCAATGAAAGGGATGATTTCAGCTCTCAAATAAGAGAAGTGAAAAAATGCCTTATTCTTGCACTACAATCAAACCCCCTTTTTTCTTTTTTCAATGGGTTATTTGACCTGTGGTTATTATGACGACCATTACATGCATGCTGATCTGTGATTCGAGCCAAGCAGAATCATTTCTGCATGGGTGGTTTATGTAATTTATGATATGTTCAGTATTTCCTCTGTATCTAATAATTAAAAAAAATCATTTAGGTGTTATGGTGGGGATTTGCCAGACAGGCAACAATATGCCTGGACTTGTCCGACTGTGCAGATGTCATACAAACAATTACGCTAGATTACAGTTTATATGAATGATTACAAATCATTTATTCCAGATATATCAACAAACATTTACAATTATTACAAGCGAAGACATTGAAATAAAAAAGAGGATATAACATATTTCATTGTATTTCCAAGTTAGTTATCATGCACATAATTGCCACATGTTGAATTTGTATTTACATCTGCTAAGATTGTGCTACACAACTTTTATTTTAACATTCTGGTACATAATAATACATTTCCATTTTAAGTCAGGTCAAGTACATTTTTATAGAGCCCAACATTACAAATTGCACATTTACCTGAAGGGGCTTAACACTCTGTACATCAAACAATACCATCTACCTCTCAACCCTTTTAATACAATGAAATATATAACAGCAGTAATAAGTTAATGTGTAGCCAGTAATTTCACACTTTAATTTGCATATGAAATCTACTTATTTAAATTTGTAGTCGGTGGCTGCATTGTCTCATTAGGTCCATGCCTTTAGTGGTGTTTGAATGCAGGACTTTTAATGAAGCATCATTCTGTCCAGACTGGTCTGCCTATACCACCTTTGCATCCACTAAGATTGTCTGTGGTTACAGGACAATATTTAACTTTTCTATTTAAAGCAGACATGGTTAACGGACAAGTTGTTTGGTAGTTCCTGGACTCCTTGAATAGTCCAGTGCAAAGAAAAAAGTAGCATTTAAAACCCAGTGCCTTTCATCTCCACAGCTGTCATCTTCTTCTTGCTTCTCTTGTCTCTGCAGCAGAGCAGGAGCCAGGTGACAGCCCAGCCAATCAGAAGACCTGTAACAGCCAGCACAGCAGCGAGCCATACTGGCACGGTGTTTGTGCATTCAAAGGGGGGAGGCAGGGCTGTGCTGTGAGCAGTGGGTGATGTGGTGGTGGTGGTGGTGGTCGTGGCTGGACTGGGCAAGCTGTTCACCTTTGTGAAGATGTAAGGATGCTCCTGGAACAGGAAAGGTCCTTTATTCAATCACATCCACATTTATGAGCAATTCTTGCTTGTATGTACAAATTACACAGATATCTCACAAGTGGGACATGAGTAGCACAATGAGACATGCTTTTATTCTTACCTCAGTCGGACACTTGATGTTATTTCTTGCATTCGTGAAATTGTTGTATGTCTGCTTCCTACCCACTGGCTCCAACTAGAGATACAACAGAGAACATGTTTTCTCAGCACATGACTAACTTGAGATGTGGTCTTTTACACTTATTCACAACACTTCCCCTGTCAAACAGTCAGTCATTAACTGTCCGCCTGCTGGACTCACCATGTTATTCCACAGAGCTGAAGCCATGTCAGCATGTCCCCTCTCACTGAAGTGGAAACAGTCCACAGAGAAGTAAGTGGTGTCAGGCGTGCCTTCCTGGAGAAGAAATAATATGATAGGTGTCAGTGGGAATTATGTGCTTTGAGGGGCAGGGCTTATTACAGTTATAAAGATCATGTATTTGTAAATGTAGAGTGCAGTAGAGTTCAGGGGTACATGGAAGACTTACAGCATTCATAGGAATGATAGTGTTCTTAAAAAAGGGCTGCACAACCACAGCAAAGTCTTCTCTATCATCATAGCCCCCTACCATACGCAACATTTTCTGTCTCAAACTGAAAGAAAGAACACACAAGTTAAAATAATTCTGTACAAACAAATAAAGTCAATTTAGTCGAACTACTTAACATGAGTGGTCCCCTTCATCACATGTTATATATTGGACCATGATTGGCTTACAAACTAGTTGTGATGTTTGTTGTGCAGTTTTTCTCTCCGTCAGCAGATACATGTGAAACTATCCTGTTTGTATAAAAACTCTTTCTGAGTGGAGGTGAGACTCTAACTAAATGCTGCTGGTCACACATTTTGACCTCAGTGTTCCCGCTGGCTAACCTGTAGATCCCGATTGAAACGTTTTATTTCAGCCAGCTCTGGGGAATCCTCTGTTGTTTGCAAGAAGCACGGGCAGATCAACCTAAGGATCAAGGGAGAAAATTAAACAGCGAACTTATAAAAGTGGTGTTACACTTTATATATTAATTGATTCAGTATGCTACATTATCATTGATTCAGAGATGAGGTATCCTTTGAAAAAACAAATGTTTTCTGGATTGACTATACAGAAGTGGCTTTGATTCGAACGAGCAATCTGCCGTGGACTGAGTGCTCTTAATTCATGTGGAATTGATTGGGCATGAGTGGATCGATGAGCTTACGGTTGTAACACACTGCACCCAAGACTATCCTTTTTGATCTTGCGAAGGCCTTCCATTTCTAGGATCTCCACGATGTTGACAATTATCTTGGGAACCTGGAAGGGCAAGAAAACATGAGCTTTATGCCGTTTCAAAGAGTAAAATTCATTCTTTTATCAATGCTGTCTTGAGGGAAGAGAAGAAAATGTAAATCTGGGATGAAAGCTGGATAATTATTATAATATTCCGGACGGTTATGGTATTCTATGCATAATAAACAATATTTTTTTTGTAGATAAGATAATTACTTTACCTCCTGGTAAAACATATCCAAGCTTGTCTTCATATGAAGGCTGTAGTTCTGAAGTGACAGACTGGCCTGTAGTTTTGAGACAAAAGGAATAATGAAATTACACACATTGCACACGGTTTTCAAATAATCCATAGTGAACACATGTAGTGTAATGCCTAATTTTTCATGAACAACTCTTCTGTTTTGCGACCATAGACAAATAGAATAATGAGGGCAAAAAACAGGGGAAATGGCCAAAAATGTAGCTAAAAAGTGTATATAAACCAAAAAGAGCCGACGCCATGCAACATGTAAAAGTGTACAAGCAACAACGAACCCTAAGCTGTCACTACCACAGTCAGAGTTCATCTTAAATTAATGCTGTCTTTTGATATTCTGCTTCAAAGCACAAACATTAAAAGAGAGAGTACCGTGTCAGGGGAGCGCAACCGGAGTAATGGAGAGAGAGGAAAAAAGAGAAAATGGAGGCAAAATGATAAAGAAGAAAGAGAGAGGAGAAGAAGAAGGAGGAGGGAGAGAGACAGGATGAACAGAGTCTGGGTGACCTCTGTGTTGTTTATGCCTCTTGGAGAACAAGGCATGTCACTGTGCCTCGTGTGCTTGTTTAACGCAGACATAGGCCGAGATGGAGCAGGGAGGGAGGGTGTTTCGTGTGACAGAATGTGCTCATTGAAAAGAAACCATGTCTGCTCTCATCTTACTCTGACACAATAAAACAATTAGGGGAGGGCTGCCCACAAAGCTTGATTATTCTGCTCCAGTGCGAGGTCCCATTTGGACAGTGATATCATGAGACGGCTCTACACAGGGCATCACACGACACTACGGGCTGTTTGACCACTGTGATGCGGCAGGAGATACTTTTAACTGAGGGGAGTGCTTTGAAAATATCATTTCCGATGACGACTTCTCAGAGCAACTCACCCGGTCATTGCAGTACTGACACAGGTCATTGCCTCCGATGAAGAGGGTCACCAGCTTCCAGTCATTCTCAAAATCCACCGTCTATTTTTGTCAGAATGAGGGTTAGAAAGAAATAGAGATGGAGCAAAGATAATGTTTTGTCTTGCACAATATAAGTTGTGGTTACAAAACAGTGCATGCATTTGCATTGTGCGTAGGTTAAACTCACTGTGTCATTCTTCATGGTGTCAATCAGCTTCCTGATTTGCCCTGGGATTCCCCTGCATGACATTATTCATGAGTGCACAAATACTTATAACATAACACATGAAAGGGAGGCATGCAAACCTGATAACAGATACAAAAAAATGTATAACTCACGCTATCTTGGCTCCTGATACGGCCATGTTGAAGGCAGTCTGCTTTTTCCCTACTCCCTTTGAAAATCCTTTGATTTCAGGATTGAACTTCTTCAGTATATCTGATGTAAGAATAGAAGGAATTAAAGCAAAAGAGAAAATGTTTTGTTACACCCCGAATCTGCCATCTAGTGGAGTTAATATGAATTATTTGACAACACAGAACAGATAAGGCTTGGGACTTACTGGGTAATGTTGTGACAGTCTCAAGTGTTTTGTCTCCTCCAATGCTTTAAAACAAAAAACATCAGATATATTAAAATGCAAATCACAACGCAGTGTATGTACAGGTGTGTGTTTATAGTTTGTTTGCAGTCGTTCACCTCCATGACACCCCAGTGTACTCAGTTCTTAGCTGGAGAAGATTCTTTGCCTTTGCACCAAAAGCGGTCTGCAAAAAAATATGTGTTAGATATATTTCTGACACATTCAATAAATATAACTTTATGGACTTCCAGAAACAGAAACTATGACAACCTGGATTTGCAGAAAATTATGCACAAATCAATAAATTACTAAAACAACATTGGATAAAAACATTAAGTTGATTTTATAACTTATGCAAACAAATCCATTTCATAATTTGTCTAAATAAATAGTGCCCTGTTACAATTAATGGTATGCAAGTACATACTCCTCTTTATTCTCCACTTTTTTAAAACAGAAAAGTGTTTAACACGAAGAAGATAAGAGAAAGCCTGAAATTAAAGTGGCAGAGACAAAACATATAAATAAGAATTAAGTATATCAAGTCAAGACTAAGACACAATCCATAGTGCTGTAATAAAGACCTTTTTATCACACAACATATGAAACATACTTGGTACAAACGTACCGTTAAAGAGTCTCCCACAGCAGCCACTATTTTGACGTCAGCTGGTCGTATCCTGTGAGCTAAAAAAAAATCAACATAAGCATCATTTACATATCATAACATGACATTATTATTTCCTTTATTGTAATGAGATACACAGTAACTGCTTACCTGAAGTGGGCACGGAGTTGGATGGAGCTGTGTTAACACAGGAAAAGTCCCTGCCCCAGTTCTAAATGACACAGAGACATGCTGGGATTTATACTTTGTTACTTGGCATCAGGCATTAATAATAATTACTTGCTATTCTAAGTTGTGCTGTATGAAAAACAGAAGCTGTGACGTACTTTAATAGGAGCAGGGGTGGGGGGAGGGCCTGGATAGGTGTAGTCGCTGTTGACAGCAGTCCTAAAAAATGGGTTGGTCTGATAAAGATATAATAAAAACACATTAATAAAGAAACTGATAAGAAATAAGAGAATATAATGTGTAGTTTTTGATCATTTGATGGCTCAGTTACCTCAGAGGGACACTTCAGATCAATGGCAGTGGAGAAGTCTTGTCTAAAAGTCTTGTTGCCCACTGGCTCTAACTAGAGATAGGGAAAGTTAGTGATTTATTTTGGATCACAATGAGAGAAATATCTACATATGCCAACATATGAATGTAAAGAATGTCTTTTAATTAACCAAATACCATGTTGTTCCAAAGACCCTTAGCCATGAGAGTGTGAGCTCTCTGGCTGAGATGAAAACAGTCGGGGGAGAAGTATGAGCGGTCAGGACGCCCATCCTATTCAAAAAGAAGAGACAGGAGAGAAGCAATTCAGAAATAAATAAAATAAAAGTATATTTAATAAAATGTAATAGGTATATTTAATGTTTCAGGTATGTTACCTCTAACTTAGGCATGTATATCTCTCTTAGGAAAGGCTGCAGCACCACAGTGAAGTTGTCGTGTGTGTCATACCGACCGGAGTCTATGAGCTCTCTCATGGAAAGCTGGTTGGAAAGAAATGGAAATGGATTTGTAAAAGCTTTCAGTACTGAAGAATATGGTTAAAAAATAAACCCTTTGTCTTTTACCTGGTAGGCCTCATTGAACTCATTGACCTTCTTGAGTTCAGAGGATCCATCTTTAGGCTTCAGTATGCACGGGCAGAATATACTGAAAGATAAACATCAACACTGTTAAAGAATGACTTGGTCAGTGTTCTTCCTCACATAAAAAAAACGTTTACCTTACAAGCCAGGTGGGACAGCCCAAAGATTTATCTTTGTGAAGATCACGCAATGGTACAATGTTTAACAGCTCTATCAGATTGACGATGGCACGAGGCACCTGGATGACGCAGAACACGTTTGTAAGGGGTGCGTGTTTGGATTATGACTTTGAAATTGCTGACATTCAGTGAGGTTGTTTGTTTGTGCAACAAGAGGAAAACCTACTTCTTTATGGAGAATGTCCAGTGCTTGTCTAATACGACTGATGACATTGCTGGGTGAGAAAAAAACCTGTGGAAGAACACAAGATCCAAAACATGAAGTTGATCCTGTGTAAATAATAAGACACTTTTTTGGTAATAAATTAATCTTTTGAGTCAGTAGGTAATTTTTGCAAGCATTTATGTTCTGGTTCAGAATTTAAATATGCCCTTCATTATGTTTGTTGACTGTTAATCCAACACAATGTGCAATTTGAATATGTATCATTCAGCACTGATGGGAATTTCATTGACTAAAAAAATGTATCAATCATAAATAAATAGCTTATAATGTTTTGGATTATTGTATTGTATATGTTATATCCCTTGAACAACAGATCCTAAATCTTTATTTTTTAGATAATTTAAGACAGTTCAACAATCCCATGAAAACAAGCAAAGCATAATCCCAACTTTTTCAATAAAAAAGTTTTGCTCACGCTGTCTTTGCAGAAGTCACATAGGTCATTGCCACCAATAAACATGGTGATCACTTTCCAGTCGTTATGGAAATCAATACCCTGTTAAAGAGATAAGAGTTAAATGTTTCGGTAATGTGGTAATTGTGAACATAAAACTGAAACAAAGGTTACTTGAAACCATATCTGCATGTGTGTGTTATTGTAGTTTACCAATGTCTTACCGGATCATTTTTCATTTTGTCCACTAGGACACGCACATGTTGCACCATGTCACTGAAAATAAAAAGGTTGGATAGTAAAAGTGACATTTTGTTTTTACTGATGTGACCTGCTAAAACTTAAAATGATGACACACCTACTCTTGGCTCCTGCCACTGCCTGGTTGAGGAAGGCTGTCGGAGAGTTTTCATCACCTTCTCCCTCTGAGAAGCCGGTCAGGTTGGAGTTAAACTCCCTCAAGATGTCTGCAGAGCAAGGACACAGGAAATTCCGACAAAATGAAATGGAAACATTACTACACATGATATGGCACGTCCTGTATTCTGTAGTAGATATAAGGTTGTTAAATATTATAATAAATGTAATGAAAACATTTTTGCTTATACTAAACAGCATAATCAGCGTAGAACTGGCCATAACGGTACTATCTAACACAATCTCAAAGTTCCCAACCGCGATAATAAGTCACGTGAACTTCAACATGATATTTCTATGAAACGATTTTAATTCATCATTATGTTCCACTTTTTATTGCATTTCTATAGATTTATTTAAATAAGCAATTTACAGCATCTCTAATACATTTAATTGAATAATATTTTAACATCTATTGAATATTTGGTATCTTAATATTGATAACCAAAGACATCCTTTAATGTATTGTTTATTATGGTCATTATCTGCTTTACAGTAAAACTGAGTTCTATAATGATGGTGATAAGACACCATAACAATAGACATTATCGAGCACAATGCTTCAATTAGATAATGATGAACCTCACATAGAGATAAACCTTAAGGAAGCAGTTTTACATTATTTATTTTCAGGCTGATATTACAATTTAAAAAACAAATAAAAAAGAGACAAACATACTTGGCAGGGTGGTCACAGTGGTAATGTTTCCATCACCACCAATGCTGAAATTTAGGAAAACAGCATGTTAGCTTCAAATGTACCTTACAAGTATTTTTCCACAAATGAGTACTTTAGCTTCTCTTACCTCCATGAAAGTCCTCTGTACTCAGTCATCACTAACAGAAGGTTGTCTGACTTTGCGCCCACACCATTGGCTGCCTGCAAAAAACATCCGATGTGAGATTGAGTATAACCAGAGGAAATATTTGTGCAACCATGACTGCAGCTGTGGGGGTATCTAAGACTATATGCAAATATCTTTAAATAGTTTTTAAGTTATAATTTGGGCACCATGTCTTTTCATTTAGCCTTATTATCGACTCCTATCCTAAGTGTTTTATACGTCGGTGATTGTGTTTGCATGTCCGAAAACATCCACACAACACATAACATCTCCATTACATATACTATATACTCTTATTCCATATTCATATGTATTGGAATACTGTTCTCAGATATACATTTAAGGGAAAGAAGGAGGAAGGAGACACTCACTGTAAGAGAGTCGCCTACTGCTGCCACCACCTTGATATCTCCAGGTCTGAGTTCATGAACTAAAAATAGGATAAAGGGTTTGGATTGAAGTACATTTCCAGTAATACATTAGCAGAATAAAAGCTAAGAAATGTGTTTTTTACCTGAAGTGGGTGTGATGGGAGATGAACTGCGGTCTGTACAAAGTATCGTAGTCCCCATACCCTGCAAACGCACAGTACTCTCAAATAAGAATAAAGAAGAATGAATGCATCATTCTACAGTGTCGTTGTGAGGTTGAGTTGAAGGACTTACAGGATCTATACGTGTAGAAGATTTGCTGTAAACTTTGCCCTCTGTTTCAGTAGGGGAATTGTTCTGTGTCCGCAGGAAAGGTCGTTGCTGGGATAAAGGTGAAAAACAAGTTATAACCTTAACATCAGATTTAAAATCTTGATATCGATCATATCTTTAGTACTGAATCATGCTGCAACACATTTTGTGAATCAATTCCTTGTTGCAATGTTATGGGATGACATGACGCACCTGGGTAGGGCAAGGAATAGTAAAGATGCTTGTGTCCATGACCTCTGCCTCACCTGTGGAAGGCTGAAGCTGCAGGAGGAAACATCATGATTGGTTCATATATTTTGGTTTAAGTGGGGCCATTTCTGAGCAGCCAATAGCCATGCAGCCTTTAACAGCACTGCTAAGACAATTCTGAATATTGATGTATTTTCTCCAGGCTAGGATAAGATTATGTCATCAAGTTCATCTTTACATCTTTTATCTAATCTCTTCTCAGAGTTATAAACTTTCACAGTAATCACTCCTCGATCTCACTTCTGCTTTGAGAGATTATGATATGATTATGATTAGCTCATTTTTACAACAAAGACTCAGGGTCAATTCCAGCGTCAGGATAACATCAGTGTTTTAAGCATGTTGTTTTGTCAATACACTCTACATGTGCTTGTTTTTCAGGACTTTGACTCATATATTCATTATAATAATTAAACTTACCAGGTTAGTCCACAGCTGAATAGCTAACTGGTTTGATTCAGAAACTGTTTTCTCCTAAAAAGAAACACACGGAAATGTTATGCGAGTTACAGATTAGCCATTTCGAGTATGTATGCATTGTTCCAGGAAAGAAGGCTGAACGGTTTCCATTTTTTAGTACATAATGGTTCATTTTAACTGGTGTCTGGAAATATGTATATAGTTTTTTCACTTACAAATTCTGAGATAGATTCAAGGATGACTGGTGTAGACTGCAGCACGGCGGTGAAGTCTTCCCTTTTATTGTGCCACTTTGGATTTTCCAAAACATGACCTAGAGAGTCCTGTCACCAAAATACAAAAAGAGTGAAAAGGAGTAGTAGCTGAATATGACTCAGATGCCACAAGCACATTATAGGTATTATTTATTTACATGGATTTTACCTGAAGTGTTTTCAAAAGAGTTGCTTTGTGTAGTCTCTGGTTTATGCTTTCATCGCTCATACACTCACAACTGCCAGAAAATAAAAATAAAACACAGGAATGCCACTTGTCTTTTAAAACACATCATGTTCGACTACGTGCATGTAAATAAATTAGGTATTTTGCTAGATTTTTATTAAATAAAATGTAAAACACTTACTTGTCCTGCAGATGATTTGTGCTCCAGACGACAACATGAACTAAAGTGTGATATAACTGTAAACATACACATAGCATATTAGTTTTTTTTCCATTCAATCTATGCATGGCAACACTCTATTGAACAAAAGGTGATATACCCTTTTCTCCAACAACTGGAGAGCTGCTTTTACTTCCTGCACAACAGCGTTAACATCTGCAGCCACCTGAAACAGAGAGAAACAGTATTACACTCTTAAGGTCCTTTAATAACTTTTATCTTTTATAATCAAACAGGATTTTTTTGTTGTGAGGAATCTTACATGTGGTGAACAGGCACACAGGGAATCTGCCGAGACAAACAGCAGCACAAGATTCCAATCCGTCACCTGCAAAGACATAAGGAAGAGAAAACTGAAGATACTGCATCCACTTTGAGAAGTGGGTAAAAGGTGGTATGTTTCATGTTGAGGGTCATCGAGACCTACAATCTAGCAGATCTGACACTGGCTAATCAGGCAGAGCAGACTCTGGATAAATCTGCTGTTTGGTCAAACCCTCATTTAAAACATAAAATGATTGGTATTCATCTAACCTGACTTCACATTTCTGGGCCAGTGGGAGTAGTTAAAGAACTCAGAGAATGTTCTTCAATTAAAAAAAACATTTCCTTCATTTTTCTCTCACTGCCATGATTTTATATTTGGTTTAAAGGTGTTATATGAACAATTTGGTGAAGCTTCAGCCAGGTGAGGTTAGCTTAGCTGAGCCTAGAGTAACAGAGAAAGAGCAGGTCTGGCTTCCTCCAAAGGCAACAATCTGCCTACCAGGGCTTATAGAGGAAATACAGGTTGTAGACTTTAACAAGTCGTTACCATTGTTATGATAGGGTTAATGTGTACCTGATTTGAAAGGGATAGAGACAGTTCCTCAGCTTCCTCCAACAAGTTTCTGCAACACACACACTCGCATATAACACACCTGCAGTACCATTTTTACAAAGCATGTATGTGTGTTACCGCTTTTGTGTGACTGTATTAGTGTGTATATGTTACCTGGGCTGCTGTGAGGTCTGCTCCACATGTTGTGTGATAACTTCAGGGTTAAACATGGACAGCAGCTCTATTCAACACACAAAGACACAAGCTTAACTACAGCAAATACAATTCCTTACAATAAATACATACAGTGCAATATGTACACTATGTTGCAACTGCTGTTGGGAAAAAGGAAGTAAGTGAAAGCATCCATTCCTGTCCGTTAACATTTTGCTCACTATTATGTGAAATGAAGGTCAACAACCTGTCTTTATGGCCTCATCCCTTATCAATGAAGATAAACTATGCCTTATTATCTGACATTTTCTGTGTCATGTTCCTTGAACAAAGTAATGGTCTGACAGCAAAATATAAATGACATCTGTAGAAAAACGATGCATGATGTATTCAAAGCTCTTATCTCCCCTGGATAGATTACATACAGTAGGAATTATGTTTAAAACCATTGTCAGATTCTAGGTATTTTAGATCATTTAACAAATATTTATTTTGAGATAGTAAATAACTATATAAGTGGTGATTAAGGCATGTGGTGGAAGGTTTAAAGACTTACCAGCAACTCTCTTGACCACTCGGGATGCTTCATCACTAGTGATAAAAAAGACACAACGTCATATTGAGAGACACAACCCATAACACATAAGCTTCTGCTCAGGAAGCCACATTTGTTAATTACTAAAGTAAGGTATTCCGATAAATACACTGAACAAAGATATAAACACTTTTGTTTTTGCTCCCATTTTTCATGAGATGAACTCAAAGATCTAAAACATTTTCTAGATACACAAAATAACCATTTCTCTCAAATATTGTTCCCAAATCTGAAAAAATCTGTGATAGTCAGCACTTCTCCTTTGCCGAGATAATCCATCCCACCTCACAGGTGTGGCATATCAAGATGCTGATTAGACAGCATGATTATTGCACAGGTGTGCCTTAGGCTGGCCACAATAAAAGGCCACTCTGAAACGTGCATTTTTGCTTTATTGGGGGGGTCTGGGGGTGTCCGAAAACCAGTCAGTATCTGGTGTGAGGGGTAGGGTTAGGGTTAGGGTAATGTTGTGAATCGAGTGGCCTGTGTTCATCGTCCATAACATACACCTGCCCATACCATAACCCCACCACCACCATGGGCCACTCGATTCACAACATTACCCTAACCCTACCCCTCACACCAGCTACTGACTGGTTTTCGGACCCCCCCAGACCCCCCCAATAAAGCAAAAATGCACGTTTCAGAGTGGCCTTTTATTGTGGCCAGCCTAAGGCACACCTGTGCAATAATCATGCTGTCCAATCGTTATTTGTGTTCAGTGTATATAATTGGATTTATACCTGTGTGAGATTGGAGTTCCCAAGACATAAACAGCTGAGATATCACCCGGTCTGAGAGTATGAACTGATGGAGAGGAAGCAGGGGGGGTGAAGAAGCATTGTCACAGAACAAAACAAGATGATGATGTGAAGTTAATATGTCATAGAAAGCGATCACATTCTAGTCAGATTGATATGATTATTGATATTGATTGCAAAGCGCATTACCTGAAGAGGATGGGGATAAGGGGTCGGGTGTTGGTGAGCAGAGTAGTGGCATGTATGTTTCTGCCTGTAGCAGAGGGAAAAAAACATTAGACTGATCATTGACAGAGTATCAGGAAATGTCCTAGATTACAAAAACATATAAATGTCATACTCTACCTGCTCTGTTGATTGGTCATTTTTTCGATCATTAATAGCACCTACATGTGATGTAATAAGGAAACAAAACCTTTTTGTATTACATTATTAAGATAACAAAAACATTTTCACTTAAAAACAGTACATTTTTCGAAAAAAGTGAATAATTTTCAAGTGTTAACAAGTAATAAAAAAATGCTAATTGTATTGTAATAAATTGTAATTCTGTTTATTACTTTTGAATACAGCATATCTTTTAACATTGGGAAGTATCTAAAAATAATATTTTGTATGAAATCATGGCATAAATTACCTTTCCTTTTAAGTGTATCATGATTGATTCGACCATAGAGGTCAATGTACTTTTTATTTTACTTTGCATCCTTATCTAATTTTTTCACATTAACACTTGCATTTCATATGAACTAGAATGGATTTGGTAACATTTTCTTTAATTTGTGCATATCACCATGTAATCCTTCAGACAGCTCCAACTTTGTTATACATAAATAAAGCCAGTAGTTTGTAGATATCACCTACTTCCATCCCTATTGTGGCAAATGGCCTGTTAATGTTGAACTCGGGTAGAAAATGCATCCAACAACAGTGCCTCTATGTTCACAAATATCCTTTAAAAAACGCAGACTGGTAACCAAATCATTCTCATCACATGACGATACCAGCTTTCAAGGTCTGTGGCAGCAACTAATATTTCAGTGTATAAACTTTATAAAATAGTTAAATAAAATAAAAACACATCCTGTACTTTACCTGTAAACTGAATGCAGGATCCAACAAGGGCCGCAAGAATCAGGAGTGCAGATCCAGTCATGATGAGGAGAGACACTGAGCTCCTTTCACACTGAGGGGTTTGTGTAATGCTCTCTTCTTTTCACCCTCAGTCTCAGGGAGAGAATGACTGTAAAAGAGTGTTGTATACCTGAAAAAGGGGTGGAGATGGAAAAGAGTTCCCAAGAGGACAACGTTTCAGAAAGGAAAAGAAGGCCCTTCTTGTGGGAACTGAAGAAATATAATTTCTTCTCACACTCTTTTACTGTCGTTCATATCTTCCTCTTATCAGTTCATCTGGATGACAATCAACCACATTATTACAAGTCGTATTCTCACTATCTCAAGCAGCAGTTTTCTTATACATCTAAGTAATTTCTGCATGTTTACAACTGATCAAACCGACACAATATAAAATGTCAGGAAGATGATAAGCTATATGGCTCTGACCATGATGCTAAATCATCAATTCATCTTTATATCATATGCTTAATGGATGAAACTGACTTATCAAAGTCTGGAGCTACGTCACCATTTCAAGGAACAGGGGGCGTTTATAGACCCAGCGAAAGTAACTAGAGTGATTGCTCGAGGAAAATCACATTTCTGGTTCATAATAAAACTCATTGTGGTGTAAATGCTCAAACAATCATAAATGTTATTCCTCTTAGTCAAAATGTATTATATAGCTTGTAAAAAGAACGAACGTCATTAATAATATTGACAGAACCATGAAAATAATAAGGATAATGTGCCAGTGTGCATTTTCATTTTAAATCCTTTTTAAGATGTTGCTCTTGCTCTATTCATGCCAGTGCTACACATTCATAAAACATTAAGCAAACTGTGAGGATAAATGTAAGTTCATAAATTTCAGCAAGTTTTATAGATACAGTAAACCAGCAATTTAGAGTGGAACTGGTCATGTTCAGTTTTGGAGACGTGATTGGATGAGAAGAATAGATTGCTAAATACTTTATGAGTTTGTCCTTAGATTGGATCTGCAGATAGCCTTACCCTTGGCGTCAAGGGAGCGTAAAAAAACATGTCATCTTGGTGCTGGGAAGTTATCAGATTCCTATCAAGCACAAGAGCGTTGTTAAAAGTTATGTTTTGCTTAATAAATCAAGATAAATGTTAGCATCAACATGCCTTGGCGTTCAAAGAGACTTTGTCCACATTTTGTACACAATATTTGAGCACTAACTTTTACAGCCTAACTTCACATGTATCCAACCCATAATTGCTGGAGAACATATTCTTAAACTAGGTTGTTTTACACAGAAAACAATAAAGGTTTTACATGAAAGTCCAAAGCCCCAAAAGTAAGAGTTCTCATTGCGTCGATTGCTCACTTTCAGAATTGTAAATATTATATTACTGCATTATAATGAGGGATGCTGATGCCTTATTGTTTTTAATGTTACAACTGGTAAAGGTGTCCTATTGGCCTTAGATGACTAGTTTGATCTATAATACGACTACGACTAATTTAGCATATGTGCACATGTACACGTGCATATTTACAATATTTGCCTGTGAATTGTAGTTATATAAGTGGAAAGTAGCATACAATGCAAATACTGAGGTAAAGTACAAGTGGGCTTTTTTCGAAAGTGTAAATCTACTAGAGTATGGGATTAGTTTTGTATCATAAAGATAAAGCAACACTTTTTCAGAATAAAGCAAAACTATGAGTTTAAAAGAAGAAAAAAAACGAAGACAAGCAAAATAAAATACATTTCAAAAATAAAACTATAAATTGCAAACAAATCATTTGTGTAATCATGAAAACTATAAGTATTTTTTCTTTGTTTTAACATAGGTTTTTGTTTGCAGTTCTTGTTTCTTCTTTCTCAATGATCAGACTTTTGCTCTCGCTGCAGCTCTCTCGTTTGCGCTCCCTCATTTTTTGTTTGAGATTTTGACACAAACATCCCAGGTGGGCGGGACTTTCAGGGGTGCGTCCCCACTGGCTACTCAGCCACGTTAGTGTCCACTCAGCCACGTTAGTGTCCACTCAGCCACGTTAGTGTTGGTGTCTCCTGGGGAGTTTTCATGAACATATCGGACTTATTTTATGGATTGCTGTGCATTATACTTGTGATGTGTAGTTTACACTTTGTTCCAACTTTAAATATTGTAATACCTGAACACACTGCTGCTGTTAAATAATTTCCCAATTTGGGATTGATAAAGTGTCCGTCTGTCTATTTATTTATTTTATAGATTAAAAAAAACACATCTATGTATTTTCAAGCTAAAGGTGATGCACAATATAAACTGTATACTATTATTTTTCAAAGACATGTTACATTTCGAAAAGCATATATTGCTATGTTTAGGACAAACAATTAAAGACTGCTTTAATTGAACAAATTCTACAATATAAAAGTGGCAGATTTGCTTTATTAAACAGACCAGACCTTGCATACCAACACAATTAGGAACATGCTCACATCTTACTATGTTGGTCTGAAGAGCTAAAGATAAAACCGGTGTTGTTTCATTCTATATCCTATGAGAAAATTATATACATTTAGCATTAAAAATTCAAAATACTATTCCTGGCCTGAGGAAGATATGAATAATCAACATATTTGAATGGAATCTCTGACATTTTCATGTAGAATAAAGACAAAATTCAATTCAATTCAATTCAAAACCTTTATTTATCCAGGTAAAATCCCATTGAGATCAATGATCTCTTTTTTCAAGTGAGACCTGCAGCAGTAGGTTCCACAAGAAGACATAACAACATAAACAACAGAACAACAAAAGGACATCATACAGCAAAATGTACAGGGATTACAATTGACATATCTAACCACATGTACAGGTACCAACAGCATCTGATTTTGTAGCATCCAAACGAGCTTTAAAAACATGTAGTGGTATTAGCTTGGTAATATTCCATTATTTTCGCAGACTGTTCCTTGTTAGTGGAGCTGCACATCTAAAAGCTTTCTTACCTAAGACAGTCCTAGCACTTGGCACATTTAATAAAACCACAGCATGCGATCTCAGGCAATAAGTACTTTCAATTTGCAGAGAGATCGGGGAGCAGATATAAGATGGTAGTTTATCCAACATGGCTTTGTAAATTAAAAAGTACCAGTGACTGAGGCTCCGTACAGTAAGTGATGGCAAAACCGCCTTGGTATACAGGGTACAGTGATGCGTAAGTGCTTTACAATTTGTAAAAAATCTCAGTGCACTGTGATACGCAGCATCTAATTTGCTCAGGTAATTGGCAGGTGCATTCATATATAACAAATCACCATAGTCCAGCACAGGTAAAAAGGTCACAGTGACTAGCCTTTTCCTGGCCTCAAGCGAGAAACAGGACTTGTTTCTGAAAAAGAACCCTAGCCTAACCCTCAGTTTTTTAAGCAGGTTATTGACATGAAGTTTAAAAGAGAGACAATCATCAAGCCAGATACCAAGGTATTTGTAACAGGCAACAACTTCAAGTTTTGTTCCTTGCGTAGTTACAATATCTAAAACAGGCTCTGGTGACTTTTTTGCTTTTGAACAGAGCATTACCTTGGTTTTATCCACATTTAAAAGAAGCTTTAATTCAGAGAGCTGAGTCTGAATAGTGTTAAAAACAGCTTGTAATTTAACAACAGCCTCTTTAATGGTGGGACCTGCACAATACATCACAGTATCATCCGCATAGAAATGTAAAGTAGCTTCATCCACATTATCACCTACACTATTAATATATATGGAGAATAAAAGTGGTCCTAAAACAGAACCTTGTGGTACACCATTAGAAATGGTTAACCACTCAGAAGACAGTCCATCAAAAATGAACACATTGGGACCTTTCAGAGAGGTACTTCACACACCACCCCACTGCATGGCTGGATATGCCAATACTGAGTAGCCTCTGCTTTAAAATGCGATGATCAACGGTATCAAACGCTTTGGAAAGGTCAATAAACAGAGCTGCAGAACTCTGCTTATTATCTAAAATACTAGTAATGTCATTTACCACTTTCATTGTCGCAGTGATGGTGCTGTGTTTCTTTCTGAATCCTGACTGATGCTCAGACAGGATATCATTTATACATAAAAACTCCTTTACTTGTTCACTCACAAGTCGTTCGAGCACCTTAGCCAGAACTGACAATTTAGAGATTGGCCTATCGTT
Source organism: Champsocephalus esox (assembly GCA_036324585.1). Taxonomy (NCBI): domain Eukaryota; kingdom Metazoa; phylum Chordata; class Actinopteri; order Perciformes; family Channichthyidae; genus Champsocephalus; species Champsocephalus esox. The sequence continues at coordinate 25,919,244 of CM070494.1, read as the reverse complement.
ATTTAAAATAGTTGCCTCCCCTCCTTTCAGTAAAGGCAAGACATAAGCTGACTTCCATACTTTTGGAATTGTATTTGTGCTGAGGGAGAGGTTAAAAAGAGAAGTAAGAGGTGGAGCAATATAATCTGCAGCTATCTTTAAAAAGAAAGGTTCTAAGTTGTCCGGGCCAGCCGGTTTCCTAGGATCTAACTTGGATAATGCTTCATGAACAATACCAATAGTTAAAGGAGTAAAACTGAAAGGGTTTTCCAGACCACATTGTTTAGAGTCAAGGATTGGAGCGTTCACAGAAGCAGAAGTACAGTCAGTGACAGAATCAAACAGAGAGCCACAAGACACAAAATGCTTATTAAAGCAATTTAGCATAGTAGCTCTGTATGATATAATGCCATATGCTGTGGTGAGGCACGGAGGTAGCTCATTTGGGATATCACCAGTGGAAATCGATGTTATGGCTTTCCAAAATATCCTAGGATTATTCAGGTTTTCTCTGGTAACTGACAAATAGTACTTTGATTTTAGCATTTTTTATTTGAGATGTGAAGCTATTTCTTAGCTGCCTAAAACTAGCCATTCTACCTCTGAGCCTGATTTCCTAGCCTTAGCCCAAGCATTATTTCTCTCATGAAGTCGACTGGACAGCTTAGCAGAAAACCAGGGATTGTTTCGTCCCTTCACTCTAAATGTACGCAGAGGTGCATGTCTATCTATAATTTTCATAAAACCAAGATAAAAATAAGACCATGCAGTTTCTACATCAGCACACAGATTGATTTTACCCCAATCAAAATCAAACAGATCATGTAAAAAACCCTGCTCCACAAAGTGTTTTTTGTCTCTCTTTGTGATGATACGTGGTTTAACCTTTTGGACCTTAGTGTCCCTAATTGTGGCTACAACACAGTGGTCACTCACATCATTAGCAAATACACCCACAGATGAGTATTTATGTGGAATATTTGTTAAAATTAGATCAATTAAGGAGGATTTATTTGGAGACTTAATATTTGGGCGAGTCGGACTGTCTATAATCTGGGTAAAATTCAAAGAGGTGCACAGGTTTTTAAAATCCTCTGACACAGAAGTTAACCAGTCCCAATTAAAATCACCAAGCAGCACTATTTCCTTGTAGGAAAGTTGTGATAACAGTTTTGCCAATGACGATAAAGAGTCCTTGACAGCCGAGGGGGCCCTGTAGCAGCCCACCACCATGACCTGTTGACCCTTTGTCACCTCAATATTCACGGCTAAAAATTCTAGCTGTTTACTAACAGATTTGGAAACCATATTGGTTACACAAAACTTATTTTTCACATAAATGGCAACGCCACCACCTTTTTTAGGTGACAACAATACCAAGCACCTTTTCCTCTTAATCAACACACATACATTGTCAGCTGTTCTAGAGTCACCAGCAAACTTCGCGAAAGTGAGATTAGAGTTTAAAAAACAATTCTGAAGGACCATCGTGGCAGGCATGTGAGAATGACAAACATTTTCCGAAATGAATGTCTGCGACAGTGCAAATGAATGTCTGCGACAGTGCAACCAGCAATTGTTTGTGCAACTCAGCTAGCAGCACAGCAGAGCAGAGCAGGTGGAACCAGGCCTCAGCTACAGCAGCACAACAGAGCAGAGCAGGTGGAACAAGCCTCAGCTACAGCAGCACAGCAGAGCAGAGCAGGTGGAACCAGGCCTCAGCTACAGCAGCACAACAGAGCAGAGCAGGTGGAACCAGGCCTCAGCTACAGCAGCACAGCAGAGCAGAGCAGGTGGAACCAGGCCTCAGCTACAGCAGTACAGCAGAGCAGAGCAGGTGGAACCAGGCCTCAGCTACAGCAGTACAGCAGAGCAGAGAAGGTGGAACCAGGCCTCAGCTACAGCAGTACAGCAGAGCAGAGAAGGTGGGTACAAATGTTTGTGTGAGTGAAGGGAGGCAAAGTGTTGGAGATGGAGTGAAGTGATTGCACGATGATATCATGTACACACAAAGAGTGATTATACAAAGAGTGATTATACAAATTACATTTATTGAAATTTGAACCAGAAGATGAAGTCTCAAAGAATGTTTTAAATACAAGGACATAAACAAAAAGGTGGATAATAATACAATCTATTACATGTATATGTAAAGACATTGTGCTGTCCCCTCAGAGGAAGTGGGAAAACGGGATAAGACTCTGGACATCACGCTGTCTCAATGATCCACACTGTTAATATGAGAGTAAAATAAATGTTTTAGGAAATGAAAAATATGAGGTTAGCAAATAAAACATAGCTCATAGAAGGTAGGTTTTCCTACAAAGTTAACTCAGCCTCCATTGATTTTCATATCAAATTAGCGGGTTAATAAAATAAGCTATCATGGCTTATACTTGCATATCTAAACAGAATCATGAAAACCTGTTGGTAGTGTCAGGCACACGAGTCAGTTTGAGTGTGTGCGCCGGTGTCTGAACGCTCACTCACTGCTAGCTATGTAGCTAAATGTTAGGCTACTTAGCTTGCATTGTTATGGATCTAAACATGGGCGTAGGAAGCATCCTGAATGTGGGAGGGACATTTAAAAAGATAAAAATAGATTTCTTGTATTCTGGTGCATTTTAACAGGTGGTTTGATACTTTTATGTGGCTATACTAGCATGAGGAAAATGATGGGTACATTTTGTAATTTCATCCAGTAGTAAAGAAAGGAAACATATTAATTCATGATTATTAATGATTATTAATTCAGAGCCGTCTTTTAATTACTAAAAAGCAGTTTAAAGGTGGGGTAGGTAAGTTTCAGTAACCGGCTCGAGTGCACTAAAATTTGAAAGTACACAGCCGAAAAGAATCCGCCCCTTCCTTCAGACTTCCTTACAGAGCACCTCCTCCAACACACATGAACGCGCAATGCACGCCCAATGACGGCACACCCAATGAGGGCACGAGATACATTTGTGCGTGCATGAGATGGAAGGCTGACAGACAGGGCGGAAATCCGTTTAGCCGGGTATGTCTAATTTTAAAGCATTACTTTAGATCCCCTCCCTCTAAATGTATCAATAAACATTAGAAAGTGATGCTCCTGACTACCATACAAGTTTAAGAAGATAATATTGGTTTTAAAGAATTCAAAGCTATAAATAAACAGCAACAGGCTCTTTAACCAAGGCACTGTTAGCCTAACATGTAAACTAGTTGTTCACACTAATCCTAATATTATCACTTAATATTAGCAAATTCTATTTTATTTTTTAAAACATATTGATGTAAATACATACACATATCGATTTTTTGTATAAATATTGCAAATCAAAACCTTTATTCACTAATAATGACCAAAAATCGTAGTTCTATCTCCTGTTATCAATGCATTCACATGACACTTGAACTTCCGGGGAACGATCCTCGTCTACATGAACCACGTGACGATAACCGTTTTTGGACTTCCGTTGTCGTAACTCTTCTATCTATATGGCGCTGGGGGTGCCCTCTGCAGCCGGAGAGTGTGACCCTCTCTCTCTGACCCTTGGCCTTCAGAGCTGTCCTAGTTATTGGGTTAACACCTGATAGGGATGTTTTCCTGAGTGCAGACAACTCAAAGTAATGGATTAGCACATTATCATTTAATTACAAAAATAGGATAGGCCCCTCAGAATTATTTGGGAGCCTTCCTGACAAATGCATAAATGTAAGGTTTGTGTTAGTCATTTAACATGCAAGAATTATATACTCATCAGTCCAAAGCAGAGAAATGTTATTGTAATTTAAAGGTGAGCTAGTCCCTGTGGATATAACCCCTTCGCAATGATTCTAAATGGTATATTAATTCATCATTTACCGTTTGATAAAATATTAGTTTATCAGAAATATTTTATGTTTTCTCTTCCATAAAACATGTTTGAGAAATAAATGTTCCAATATAAAATCAATTACACAATATTATTGACTCTTCCCTCCCTTTTTTTACATATGTCACAAATGAAATAATAACTTAGGAGTCTATTTAAGCATGGTGTAGTTTATAATCTATTACTCGAGAAGACTCAGCATCACCTGTGTGCAGCTTACAAACAATTGTGAGAAACATATATTATGCAGGAAATACATTTGTTGAAAAACAAAGCATATCTGATTTGGGAGGAAGAGCTTCATCCCCCTTAACATCTCCCGCGTGTTCCAGCCTGCTCCAAATAAGGGCAAAGAGGCGGAGCCGAGGCGGGACCTGCTGCCACCGAGCTGGAAGTTCCAGAGCTAGCTGAAGCTACCAAGCTAAGCTAACATGCTCCCCATCTGCACACTGCCGTCACATTTTACGTTTCTATGGTAAGCGGACATGAAACTATGCAGCAAAACTATAAATAATAATCTAAGTTATTGAGTTTTTAGCATAATACTTCAGAATCTTAAAATCCCATAACGTTTGTATGCAATTGTGCTAAATTCAACACTGGAATCAAGCAAATATTAATATGTTTGCATGACATTAGTTATTTATATTTTGATATCACTTAACTATACGTTTAATACATTTAATTCAAGCTAAGGTACATGTGATGGTAGCTAGTTAGTGCTCTTACCTGTGATGCCTCCTCCATACAGCATAATATCCAGACTGTATCATTAAAACTAAGTACCAGTTCTAGATCCTTGAATTTAGACAAACAATTCAAAAGACAAAATGTATTTAAAGACCAATCTTTATTTGAATGTGCCTCTTAACCTGAGATATTAGTTATACAGTAATAGTATTGACAATCTAAAAAAACTGAGCAACTCAACAGTCAACTTTATATTTCTTATTGTCCAAAGCATTTATTATTTTCATATTCAGTGTGGACGGATTGAGACAGCATGGTGTCCAGAGAGCTGCAGAGACTTCAGGGAGACACCTCCGTGTGATGGATGTCCTGTCTGTTGGTTTGGAGAGGACTGAGGGTCTTTCCTCAGCGAGGAGGACCAGGGCTGAAGTCGAATAGTCCATTTAGCTTAGGAACCTTCCTAAAGGAGTGAAATGACCCGGAAGTTCCCTCAGTGGCAGCCATGGTAAGTGCCGTTCGAATTCTCTAGAATGATGAGAATGATAGGAAAGGAGGTTTCAAACTTCCTTTATAACCTCCTTTAGCTTAGGAACCACTGGACCTCCCTAACCGACAGGAGAAGCGAAAATGCTGCCCCACAATGCCTTGTAGCCGCAGCATTTGCCGTCACTCAACAGTCGGCCGTTCACGGAAACAACCGATTATGACCGAGAAATGATATCATGAAAGTTACGGTGCTTATTACGCATTTTAAAACATAGGTGGTAAGTTGCCAAAGTGCTTTGTTTTGAACGTTCATCAGTATTATAATCAAAAAGAGAAATATGAACGTTAGTTTTCACTGAAATTATCAAATAAAGTCAACATTTCAGTCTTTACTGAGCTGTGTGGGGTTTGTTCAACTTTTAAAAGATGTTTGAATGGTGATATACACAGTGATAGATGTTAAGGACTAACGTTTATAATAAATACATCTGTATTGATTTTAAGATATTTAGTTCATACAATCATACGTATTGGGATCATTTGTATTAATGTGGACCGGAGGGAGAGGGTGACGAGCATAAGTTTCACTTTCCTTTTTTATTTCAATTCCAACTTTGGTCATGAAGAATATGTTTCTCTGTTGTCCACGTTCATAAAGCAAAGCAGCAGCATCAGAGCACGGTGCAGAGTCTCTAGATGAGTTTACAGTAGTCCCTCGTTCTTATTAAACATCCATGTTGTAGTCCGCTGTATAGAAAACTGTGGTTTCCATAGTTTCCCCATAGCAGCAGACGCACACAATGACGTCCGCTGGCGCATCATAAACACGTCGGATAGTGAAAGTGCATTCGGATTCTCTAAAGTACCGCAGTCTCTTCTCCTAAGTCCTTTTGAATTCTCCTATCCACTATCCCTTAACCCCGTGACGTTTCACTCAGAGGTCAAGGAATAGACGATAGGGTTAGAACTTAGGAGCTGATTTTTAAACTATCCGACTGCAGTTTTTATTTAAAACATTAGTAGTGTCAGGATTCTCATGTTTTGTCACGTTTGTATGTCTGGTTATGGGTATTTTCCTCCTGGTATATTGTCTGGTCTCTTTTCCCTGTGTTTTCATGTCTGTCGTTAGTTTCCCTGGTGTGTCTAATTTCCTGATTGTTTTCACCTGTCACTCCTTGTGTGTCTCCTGTGCTCATCAGTGTCAGCCCCGCCCCTGATTGTTCCCACCTGTGTCTAGTTACCCTGTGTTTAAATTCCCCTGTCTCCCAGTGTTGAGTGTCGGTTCGTCTTGTGATTTGGCTTGTCCTCGGTGAGTGTTCTGTTCTGTTCTGTTTTGTTCTGTTCTGTTCTGTTCTGTTCTGTTCTGTTCTGATTCAGCCTTGGAATAAAGAAATTATTTTTACTTTAATCTGCATTTGGGTCCTACCTGCTTCACACATCGTAACATTACGAACCGACCAAGAATGGACCCAGCGGATTCAGCTTTTTTGATGCTACAGGCGGCTGCTAAGAGAAGGAGGCGCAAAGCCAAGCTAGCAGCCATACCTCCATGCTCCAGTGCTCCAGTGCTCCATGCTCAATTCCGGCCCCCGCAACCATGTTTCCAGACCCAGCTCTTGCCCCAGCTGCCACAGTCCCATCTCAAGTTTCCTCTCGAGTCCCCTCTGGAGTTCCCTCTCCAGTCCCCTCTGGAGTCCCCATCTCCAGTCCCCTCTCCAGTCCCCTCCTCTAGTCCCTCCTTTAGTCCCCTCGCGAGTCCCCTCTCGAGTTCCCTTCTCCAGTTCCTTCTCTAGTCCCTACTCAAGTCCCTCCTCTAGTCAATTCCCTAGTCCCTATCTCTAGTCACTTCTCGAGTCCCCTCTCCAGTCCCCTCTTGAGTTCCCTCCTCTAGTCCATCCTCTAGTACATCCTCTTGTCCCTCTTCTCGTCCCTCCTCGAGTTCCCCTTGCGAGTCCCCTCTTGAGTTCCCTTCTCTAGTTCCTCCTACTCTCTCCTCTAGGCCCTCCTCTAGTTCCCCTCTCGAGTCTCCTCTCGAGTCCCCTCTCGAGTTCCCCCTTGGTTCCCCTCTCGGGTCTCCTCTCGAGTCCCCTCTCGAGTTCCCCCTTGGTTCCCCTCTCGAGTCTCCTCTCGAGTCACGTCTTGAGTGTCCAGTGTCCTGGTCCGTTGGGGGTTCCGCTGGGGGTCCTGCCAACTCCGTGTCCTGTCCCGTTGGAGGCCCCGTCGACTACTCCTCTGCCAGGGGTCCTATCAATCGTATGTCTGTCCCGTTGGAGGCCCCGCCAACTGCTCTCCTGCCGGGGGGCCTGCCAGCTCCTTGTCCTGTCTTGTTGGAGGTCCCGTCGACTACTCTCCTGCCGGGGGTCCTGCCAACCCTTTGTCCTGTGCCGTTGGAGGCCCCACCGACTGCTCTCCTGCCGGGGGTCCTGCCGGCCCTTTGTCCTGTCCCGTTGGAGGTCCCGCAGTCTGCTCTCCTGCCGGGGGTCCTGCCAGCTCCGTCCGCCCGAGTCTCCCACCTTGGACTATGCCTTGCCCCCGGGCCGTCCGCCCGAGTCCCCCTTCTCAGCTTCTGCCTTGCCCCCGGGCCGTCCGCCCGAGACCCCTTCCTGGTCCTCTGCCGGGCTGTCAGCCCAAGACCCGTACTCCGGACCCCCTCCACCCACCCTGGTGGCCCTAGTTTTGCATCCCTCCTCCGGACCCCCTCCTCCCACCCTGCTTGAGGTTTTGGACTTTTGTGTTTTTTTTTAGGGACGTCTGGAATCCGTCCCTTGAGGGGGGGGTTTCTGTCAGGATTCTCATGTTTTGTCACGTTTGTAGTTTTGTATGCCTGGTTATGGGTATTTTCCTCCTGGTATATTGTCTGGTCTCTTTTCCCCGTGTTTTCATGTCTGTCGTTAGTTTCCCTGGTGTGTCTAATTTCCTGATTGTTTTCACCTGTCACTCCTTGTGTGTCTCCTGTGCTCATCAGTGTCAGCCCCACCCCTGATTGTTCCCACCTGTGTCTAGTTGCCCTGTGTTTAAATTCCCCTGTCTCCCAGTGTTCAGTGTCGGTTCGTCTTGTGATTTGGCTTGTCCTCGTGAGTGTTCTGTTCTGTCTGTGTATGTATAGCCTTGGAATAAAGGAATTATTTTTACTTTAATCTGCATTTGGGTCCTACCTGCTTCACACATCGTAACAAGTAGTATTGTTTTATGGAATGTATTCAAGTCAATACTTCATTTATTTAAACAAATATCTTTCTTGATCCTTTGTACAGTATGAAAAATATAGTCTTTGTACCTGTGCTGAAGTTCACTGCTGTGAGGAGTCCAGTTCTGTCTCTCACTCTCTGGTCCAGCCTGTCTGCATCACCTGGACACCTTAAACAAACAGATATATATGTAAAGTACCATGTGTACAAACAATATAACTGATTCTCTTCTGTTGAACATGTTGGATTGTGTATTGTCCGAGTCAGGGTCCTTTTTATTTTAGTGTAACTTTGGAAGTTGTGTTACCAATGCTTACTGTTTATTTGATACCCATTTGGTAATGCAATTAATAAAAACAACAAGGTTTGGGTTCGTTCTTCAGATGACTGTGACGTTAACGTGTAAGCTCAATAATGAACTCCAGCTCAACCAACCATATTGTAATCATCTTGAAATATGACATTAATTTTAAGATACACATCTTGTGAGGTTGATTTCACATACACTACTTTGACATTAGCTTGTCTACATACTTGAGCATAGCCAATTTAAATGAACCTTAGCGATGCATACAGTTCCTACCTACATAATAAAATATCTCTTTAAGTTACAAGGATGACCTTATTTTATAACCTCAAACAGAAACTGTTTGTTCTACAGTATTATCCCCCTTAACGCTTAACACTTGTCTATTTTGTTTTAACCTTTATATATACAGTCTATGGTTTTAACTTGGAGACTACGATTAGCATCGTTAGCACCGATGTAGCTACCACTCACTTACACGCTAACCCAAGCCTTAACATTCATTACGTAGCTGATTCAAATCATAAACACATCAATAAGCACACAAATGTCATTACCGCAAAAACCGCATTCATGCACAGTCTGTTTCAACTGCAGAGCGAGTCACAATAGTCCGATATATAAGCATGAAGAACAAACAACCACGGCCGGCTTCAAGTTGTGTTCCCTGGATGAACTGATCAGGCAGAGTCCCTGTAGCTTCACGGAGCAGCTAGCAGAGAGCCAAGAAGCTATCAGCAGCAGTTACTTGACAGAGCTGTCACTCAATGTGACCACGCCCTAATATATGCATACCTTTAAGGCTTAATATTAATTAAACAGATGAATTGAGAAAAAATGCACCCCCCACACAGTCGTCATGAAGGGGGGATCTAACTATACAGAGAATATGGTTTCTTGAACCACGATGTAAACATGTTTATTTCTGCTGTAAAGTTGGGCATTTTAACATGGGGGTCTATGGAAATTGCTCCCTTCTGCAGACCCTACTGGCCACTAGATGAACTGCAGTGTGTGGAACTTCCGTATTGGCGTCCCGGCTCTTCCCCAGAGTTTGCCGCTTGGAAGTGCCACGAACCGTTAGCCCCGCAGTCATCCGGTTCGACGGGTTCGACGTGACTATGGCTGTGACTGTGTGACTGACCCGAGCCTCGTCGTTCTGATAGCTCCGACCCTTCGCTCCAACCCCCCTCCCTCCCCCACATCTACAGGTGAAAATTACTTTTGCGACACATTTATCGCAAGAAGACCGCAGATTAGTCGATTTGTACTGCCACAGAGCCGATTCGTCAAGTTGTAATGACTGATTTGAGAGGTTGTAATAACCAAATTGCAGTTGTAATGGAAAATATATTTTAAAAATATGTATTTTTCTGCAAGTGAACATTTCATCACTAAGTTCATTTTTTTCATGTTTTCTTCTGTGACTTCAACTTTGGTTCACAGTTACGTGGATATTTTATACAAGTGTACATTTGGTTCACAGTTACGTGGATATTTTATACAAGTGTAAATGTGACCCGCTCTATTGAAATCAGTCGGAAATCGCAGCGGCTCATTTCAAAATAAACGTGGATTTGCGTAAAAAACTATTTTTTCGGGGTTCGGGTGTTTTGTTTGATTTTAAATAAACAAAGTCTTGGCTTTCAGAATATGAAACTTTTATTTCCAAAATCACACGATAAATACATTTTTGAAGCTTGTAAAGGGAAGATGACAGGCAATCTGCTCTTCCGCAGCGCCGCCCCCCCTCCCTCCGGCTGACATAATGAATGCACGTGTATAGTAATCATAAATAACACGGCAGGGTCCGTTACAGTTTGTTTTCATCTGATTTCAATTAAACAAAGTCGTGGCTTTCAGAATATTAAACTTGTTTCGGCAAATTCAGATGATAAATACAACTTTGAAGCTTGTAACGGCATAATTACAAGCGGAGAACGGAGTAACTTAACGTCACAGCAGGCATAACAACAGTCGGTGTTTCTCCTGAGGTTTTTCCCCGGGAAATAAACATAATACACACAAACGCAAAATTACACAAACAAACACACACACTCACGAGCTTCCCACAGACCAGTAATCCAACCGAAAATATCTTCCCTCCGTAGTATTTTGATAATTTGCTCCGCTAATAATCAATCAGATGGATGGATTCCAGAGAAGAGAAGACTTTGAAGGCCTTTTTCTCAAAATGATGACTCGGTGACAGTCATTATATAATGTGACATATTTCGATTAATATTTGGAGTACAAAAACAATCCTGATATCATTAGAAATGCTAGGAATCTCCTCTTTCCAGCAGTGTATACAACTCAAAATGTGTCTTCGGGTCAATGCGACTTTCAATAGAGCAGGTCACAAATGTATACACACAAGCTCAGATTCTTTTTTCTGCAAGTGCTCACATCAGGTTTTACACGCTCTCGCATTTTGCACCATATCTACCTTCATACCAGCAGGCTACTTGCTGGCAGACCCGGCGGCAGACATACGTCTCTGGGCGGGCATTTTATTTACCAGGAAGGGCCCACCCCGAAACTTACATTTCCAGGGGGGAAACATTTTAGGAAACTATAGGTTACTTACATAACCCCAGGCTCAGAGTAACATGAAGTGAGATGTCTCACTATGGGATGCGCCTCAACGCGTATGCAAACAGAAGCATCAATCTCATTACGCCAATCCTGATTGGCTGGTGATCTTGACGTCAACGTCAGGGAATCCACCCACCCTTTAAGTAGCTTGAGCTACGAGGCAGCGTCATTCAAAATAAGCACCTCTTCTCGCTTCGCCTTAGCAAGAAGGGCCATCTGGTGAGACATCTCACTTCATGTTACTCTGAGGTCTGGGGTTACGTAAGTAATCTATAGTTCTCATTCATAACACTCCGTTCGATGTCTGACTATGGGATATTGAAACTCCCCTATTGCTAGACATGCTTATCTCGAAAATCACCAAAACAACCAGAACTTAACAGGTAGAACTCTGTCTCAACACGGGACCCAGCACTGCGCGGGCCACACTTGGAGCAGAGACATCTAGCCTGTAAAAGCAGACAAAAGTGAGCGGCGAGGACCAGCTCGCTGCTGCACAAATGTATTGGATGGAAACACCCTTGAACAAAGCCCAGGATGTAGCCAGTCCACGAGTAGAATGAGCACGCAGGCCCGTTGGTGCCTGCAAACCCTGACTCGTATAAGCCAGAGCAATCACTTCCACAATCCAGTGGGAGAGCCGTTGCCTGGTAACGGGCTTGCCCTTCTGAGGGTTAGCCCAGGATATAAAGAGTTGGTCATTACAACAAAACTCTTTTGACCTGTCCATATAGATAAGTAAAGCACGAACTGGACACAGCAAATTCGGCCACTGTTCCTCAGAGGAACACAGCGGCGGAGGAAATGCCACAATGTCAATGGGGGTACATGAGCCAACCACCTTAGGTATAAAGGCAGGGTTGGGCTTCAGCAACACTCTCGTTTGCCCCGAGCTGCCCGCACAGCAGCTGATATATCTCCGCTAGGGATGCCAGCGATTATTCGATTATTCGAATATTCGCTCCAGTCTCCATAATCGAATATTATTTTTAAAAATCGATTTTATTTATATATATTATTTTTTTTAACGTTTTTATTTTTTTTTCTGCTGCAGCACGCTACACACCGACCCTGCCCCCACCCCCCCCCTCTCCCTCACACGTGCGACTCAAGATGAACAAAGCGGCAGGTAAAAAGAGTTCCTCCTCATGGAACTACTTCGAACTTACAAGTCCAAAGGAAGTTAAATGCAAGCTCTGCGAAAAGACGGTCGAATAATCGATTATTATTCGCCAGGGCTGCCGAATAATCGATTTTGATCATGGTCAGTTTCTGGCAACCCTAATCTCCGCCAGCCAGTACATTGCAGGCCAGTGCGGAGCTATCAGGATAAGTGTGTGGCGTTGTTCTCTCACTCTGGCCTGAGTCGGGGGTATCAGAGCCAGGGGTGGGAACGTGTACAGAAGGACCGGAGGCCAAACGTGCGCGAGCGCGTCCACGCCTAACGGTGCGTTTAAATCGCACATTGAAAAGAACAGCTGACATTGAGCATTTTCTTTTGATGCGAACAGATCTACCGCGGCTCGGCCGTAACGCACCCACAGCTGACTCACAATCATTGGATGTAGAGACAAGTCTGCATATAGTGGTGCACCTCTGGATAGCAGATCCGCCCCGAGGTTCATCACTCCTGGTACGTGCGTCGCACTCAGAGAAGAGACGTCCGCAGCTCCATAAAATCAGTTTGTGTGCCAGCATGTGTAACTGGAGAGAACGCAACCACCCTTGGCGGTTTATAGAGAGGTGAAGTCCCTCCCTTTCCGGGAGCCTCCATGGGACCCCGGAAGAGTAAAATTATACATTGAAGTCAATGGAGAGAGAAAGGTTATCTTTTGATCCCGTTTGAATTGTGCCACGAATGACACATATGATGTTTGTCAATTTAAAAGAATATTTTGCAAGTCAAAAAAATAAAAATGTGTCGTAAAACTGTGAAGTTACACATTTTTTTGTGTGAAACCGCTGAGTGAACTACAGTTCTCTGGTCTCGCACAATACGCGTCACCATCACAAAGACGGCCGTCACGTTAGCAAATTTCACCTGTTTCTTTCAGAATGAGAATAAAAGTATAAAACGAGGTCACTACAAGTCTGGACACGTTGAGAGCTGGACATACACGAAAGGGGAGTTAGTCGGTTCTGTAGCGGGACCGGCTTTACAAGGTTTCGGTGAGTAATATGAGTGCAATGTGTAACGTTAATGTCAGCTAGCTAACATTAGCTAACAAGGTACACTAACGTGTTTTGTTTCAGTAACTAGTTTTCTCCTTAAGAACTTCGTGGTCTCTGTGTATGCTGTGGATAACATTAGTGTTCACAAGAACAAGGTACACTCCCGTGTTTTGTTTTAGTTGCTCTTCAGATTGAAGCGGCCAGTTTTCAATCAATCAATCAATCAATGTTTATTTATATAGCCCAATATCACAAATGTTACATTTGTCTCAGTGGTCTTCACAGTGTGTACAGAATATCAGTATGACAATACGACACCCTCTGTCCTTAGACCCTCACATCGTACAAGGAAAAACTTCCAAAGAAAACCCAGTTTAAAGGGAAAAATGGGAGAAACCTCAGGGAGAGCAACAGAGGAGAGATCCCTCTCCCAGGACGGACAGACGTGCAATAGATGCCGTGTGTAAATTGAAAAGATAATACATTTGCAACATAGGTAGTCAAAATGTTTGGAAATGCATGTGTGTAATAGGAAGATGAATCCACGAGGATATCCATCCAGGACCAATGATCCAGGACCACAGCCACGACTCAAGATCCAGCGCTCGCGATCCAGGACACAAGACCGCAGGATCATCCATGACTCCGGATCCCAGCGTATATAGACACCAAAAGGAAAGACATTTGGGGAAGCTGGGTTAATCGGAACATGAGAGTACACAGGTATAGACAGCGAGAAGGAAGAAGTAAGATGTCCCCCGACAAACTAAGCCTATATCAGCAAAACTAGGGGCTGAATCTAATCAGCCCTAACTATAAGCTTTATCAAAAAGGAAGGTCTTAAGCGCACTCTTAAAAACGGATAGGGTGTCTGCCGCCCGAACACAAACTGGAAGCTGATTCCACAAATGTGGAGCTTGATAAGAAAAGGCTCTGGCTCCCATTGTACTTTTAGAGACTCTAGGAACAACCAACAACCCTGCATTCTTGGAACGCAATGCCCTAGTAGGACAGTAGGGTATAATGAGTTATTTAAGGTGAGATGGCGCCTGCCCATTAAGGGCTTTGTAGGCGAGAAGAAGAATTTTAAATTCTATCCTGTGTTCTATAGGGAGCCAGTGTAAGGCAGCCAGAACAGGAGTAATGTGGTCCCTTTTCCTAACTCTGGTTAGTACACGAGCCGCAGCATTTTGAATCAGCTGAAGCGACTTGATTGACTTCTTGGTACTCCCTGATAATAAAGAGTTACAATAATCCAGCCTAGAAGTAACGAATGCATGGACTAGTTTCTCTGCATCGCTTTGAGGCAAGATATGCCTGATTTTTGCAATGTTACGTAGATGGAAGTAGGCGGTCCTTGAAATTGATTTTATGTGGGCGTTAAAGGATAAATCCTGATCAAATATAACACCAAGATTCCTTATAGTCTCACTGGAGGCCAAATTAATGCCATCCATAGTTAGTATATCTTTAGATAATTTGTTTTCGTAGATTCTTCGGGCCAAGTACAATAACTTCAGTTTTGGTCGTGTTTAACATCAAAAAGTTTAAGGTCATCCACGTTTTTAAGTCCTTAAGGCAGTCTTGAATTTTATTTAGATGATTAATTTCATCAGGCTTGATTGATAAATATAGTTGAGTATCATCCGCATAACAATGAAAGTTTACAGAATGATTCCTTATAATATTGCCTAACGAAAGCATATATAATGTGAACAAAATAGGTCCGAGCACTGAGCCCTGTGGCACTCCATGGCTAACTTTGGTTTGCGTTGAAGATTCATCGTTAACACGTACAAACTGAGAGCGTTCAGATAGATAGGACCTAAACCAGCCTAAAGCAGTTCCCTGTATGCCAACTAAGTGCTCTAGTCTTTGCAATAGGATATCATGGTCGATAGTATCAAATGCAGCACTGAGATCGAGCAAAACAAGAATAGAGACAAGTCCCTTGTCTGAGGCTATTAGAATATCATTTGTGACTTTAACCAGAGCTGTCTCTGTGCTATGATGTGTTCTAAAGCCAGACTGAAAATCTTCAAATAAATCATTGTTTTTTAAGTAATCACACAACTGTTTTGCGACCGCTTTCTCAAGAATTTTTGAGAGGAACGGAAGATTAGAAATAGGTCTATAGTTGGCTAAAACCTCTGGATCGAGGTTGTGCTTTTTAAGAAGCGGTTTTATCACTGCTACTTTGAATGATTGTGGAACATAGCCTGATAATAAAGACATATTCATAATATTTAATAAAGAAGTGCTAATTAATGGAAAAACTTCCTTCAACAGCTTAGTTGGAATTGGGTCTAACATGCACGTTGATGGTTTAGAAGAGAGAATCATTGAATGTAATTGTTCAAGGTTAATGGCTGAAAAGCATTCTAGTTTACTATCTAGTGTAATATTAGAACTTACGATTCCGGGAGCTGTTGATAACACTATACTGGTCAAAGGCAAGAGGTCATTAATTTTGTTTCTAAGAGTAACAATTTTATCGTTAAAAAAGCACATAAAATCATTACTACTGGGTGCTATGGGAATAGAAGGCTCAATGGAGCTGTGGCTCTCTGTCAGCCTGGCTACAGTGCTGAAAAGAAATCTTGCATTATTCATATTCTCATCTATTAATGAAGAGTAGTAGGCTGCTCTCGCTTTACGCAGTGCTTTCTTATATTCATTGAGAGTAATATGCCAAATTAAACGAGATTCTTCAAGTTTAGTGGAACGCCATATCCTTTCAAGTTGTCTAGACTTTTGCTTTATTTTGCGGGTTTACGGCATTATGCCATGGAGCTAATATATGTTGTTTTATTTTCTTCTTTTTCAAAGGAGCAACAGAGTCTAATTTTATTCGCAGCACATCTATAGCACTATCAACAAAATGATCAATTTGGGGTGGTGTACATTTTGTATAAGTTTCCTCCCCTACATGCAGACATGCTATCAAGTTAAGTATTGGTGGAATCTCTTCCTTAAATGTGGCTATAGCACTAACAGATAGGTTTCTGCTGCAAGAGCTTTTGACTAATGCTTTGTAGTCTAGTAACAGTACTTCAAAAGTTACTA